>CAUHTR010003336.1:0-30463 GCA_959609185.1 Schmidtea polychroa
TGAATATAATGTCAGCATATTGGCGTATGCTGATGATATTGTTCTAATATCAGACTCCAGGGATAACATTAAGATGATATTAGAACATATAATCAACCTAACCGATAGATCTAAGCTAAAATTCAGACCAAACAAATGTGGATATTTCTAACTACAAAAAAATCACTCTGACATCCCACTAACAATATACGATGAAAAGATCCCGATTATAGATAGCAATAACATTTATAGATACCTAGGTGTAGGTTTTGGCGAAAAGGGAAAACACAGCATTGATGACATTTTATCTAAGGCACTTGAAGACGCAAATATGATCTTTACCTCTGACCTACACCCATCACAGAAACTACATGCATATAAAACCTTTATACACTCCCGATTTATTTTTCCTTTTCGAACATGCACAATCAATCATATGATACTTGACCTCAATAGGAATAAAGTAGTACAAAATAGGGAAAAACAACTAGGCTATGACCAAAAAATTAAACGAATAATTAAAAATGAACTAAAAGACATACACCAAAATCTTAATAATAACTTTATTTATGCGAACTGCTCTTTAGGAGGATTAGGTATCACATCATCCATTGATGAATACCTAATCCAAAGTATCACTCAATTTATTAGGATATTTAACTCAGACGACATTAAGATGAAAAATTTTATATTAAGTGAACTCATTGAGATAGTCAAAATTAGATCATTAAATAAGGAAATCAATATTAATAATGCCCTAGACTGGCTTAATGCAGACTGTAAGGGGGACATAAGTGGTAAATCTTCAACAATTTTTTCAAAATTTAGGGAATCATGTAAGAGAATCCGCGAAAAATTCAATATTCAATGCAAAATAATAGTTATTAAAGGCTTTTTTAACCTAGAAATAAAATACAATAATGAGATTAATTATATAGATAAGAATAACTTAGAAGACACATCCTCGGCATTACATAATATTACAAGTAGATGGTATGCTGAAAAATGGTATGACATGATCCACCAGGGACACATATCAAAAACAATAGGAAACAATAACTTATCTGCATACCCAATAAAATCAACTGACCTTACCGACAATCAATATTACTTCATAATTAAAGCACGCAATAACATGCTCAGTCTTAATTACACAATAAATAGGCACAAAGAGAACCAAAACATACTCTGCAGATTATGCAGCAAAGACTGGGAAACACAGGCACATATTTTTAACGACTGCACCAAAACACAAAATGCTAGGAGAAATAAGCACAATAGAGTATTAGAAATAACGTATAAATATCTAACCTCCAAAAACTTTAATGTTGACACAGAAAGAACACCACCAGGAACAATAACTACACTAAGACCTGACTTAATTATAACTTCAAATAGAAACAAAAAAATACACCTACTCGACATTATGGTACCGTATGACACAATAGAAAATTTTAATAACGCTAGAGATAACAATTTTGAGAAATATAGAAACTTGGCTATTGAAACTGGCACTGCAAATAAAACTAAAACTACATTATATGCACTTGTTGTAGGAACTTTAGGAACCTGGGATATCAACAATGATAACCCTTAAGAGATATAGGATTAACTGATAGGGAAATTAACATATTAGCTAGGAAATGTATTATAACAGTGATAACAGCGAGCTACAATATCTATATGGACCATATTTAAAACACATTAATTGATAATTAATATTATATACCAGGGGTGGGCACGCATGAGGTCCTAGAGAGCCACATGGCTCATCAAAGAGCCGCACTTGCCCACCCCTGTTATATAGTGTAGTGAGACATGTATTATTTAAATATTGCTTATAAAAAGAATCAAACAAGGTAGAATGTAATAAGGAAATATTAAATTTTGATTCTAAATACCGCCATCGAATGACACTATAAATTTTAATTCTGTTTACACCTATTTTGTGACACAGGTAAAAATGAACTAACCATGAAAATACAATTGCAACAAAAAATTTTTTTTTAAAAATTCAGTTGAAAAAATTTCAAAATAAAAAAATCGAATTCAATTTTCAAATTCAATTATCAAAGAGCCGCAGTTTACTCAACGAAGAGCCGCATTTGCCCACCGTTGTTATATACTATACTTATTCTGTAATGTTATTATACTGTACTACACCATAAGGTTTTAATACTACTACGTAAATTTGAATATATTTACAAATATTATATACATTGAATACTTTACCTATATTATACTATAATGTACTATAATATATCTATACTATAGTAACATGGTTTTCGTTCAGTTTTTTAAAAGTCCCTTCCAATAATGATAAAAATTTGATTATAGCGTTCATTGGACCTTTTTCCTCTGATAGCCTTGTAATGACTTGATTTGCTTCTATGAATCGTGTGTGATCCTCTCTTGTTTTTTATGGTCGTATATTGGCGTCTGTTGTGATCCTTTTATATTTAATAAGTATAGTATATAATATATACTATACTTATTCTGTAATGTTATTATACTGTACTACACCATAAGGTTTTAATACTACTACGTAAATTTGAATATATTTACAAATATTATATACATTGAATACTTTACCTATATTATACTATAATGTACTATAATATATCTATACTATAATAACATGGTTTTCGTTCAGTTTTTTAAAAGTCCCTTCCAATAATGATAAAAATTTGATTATAGCGTTCATTGGACCTTTTTCCTCTGATAGCCTTGTAATGACTTGATTTGCTTCTATGAATCGTGTGTGATCCTCTCTTGTATTTTATGGTTGTATATTGGCGTCTGTTGTGATCCTTTTATATTTATCGTACGAACTTTGTATTAAGGCCTTGTGAGGGCCTGTTTTGTCTTAAGAGCATCGTGATGGCATTTTATTTCTTTTTTTACAAATTTTTATTAGTGTTTCGATTTTTTATTTTGCTTGTCTTACTGTCTTTGTGTTGAAAACTTTAATTGTATGAAAAAAAAATATATATATATATATATATATATATATAAATAAAGAAACCTACGATAACCTACAAAGAAGGAACCTATAAAAAAGAAACCTACGAATAAGATATGCCTAATAAACCTAATAATTACGAAAGATATCTACGAAAAAGAAACCTACGAAAAAGAAACCTACAAAAGAAACCTTCGAAAAATAACTTACAAAAGAAACCTTCAAAAAGAAACCTACGAAATCAGAAGGAAATCAGCCTTGATCCCTAAACCAGTACAAGGCTTGGACGGGAAAATATAGAAAGATTCGGTTGTTTAGCTTTGGCCGCTGGCCGAAACTCGTCCCGTAAAAAGGACCAACCTGTCTCTTCGGAGGCAGGCTTTTATTAAATAAAATTTTGATAAATCAATGAGTTTTTTATTGCTTTTCAGCTTATTAAATATTTTTCAGGAACCATTGAAATGTCAAAGGATCAAAATTGCCAAAATCAAATTTGATTACCTATGAGTCAATGTTCAAACCTGATAAAGAAATTACATCGTCTGAAACCGCCTATCCTGACCGACCTAAAAATCCTATCCCTGATGACTCGAATCACTTGATTCAATTGGTCAAACCGATTTTCATTTCCAACACCGACCTCGACAGCAATGACAATTCGATCAACACTGCCTCTCCAGAAATCCTTACTCCTGATGACATGATAGCCGAAATGAATATGATTGTTGATTCAGTTATCAACTCCAATTCCGACTCCGAAAACACTGCGAACCCGCTCATACAAATCAATAAAATTATCAACTTGATAACCTCAGCTCAAAACATATCTGGACCCCTAACTCCTGAACATATGAATCAAATTAATGTGATTATGTCTACTTTCCATAATCACAAAGACAATAATTCGTCACTACCAAACCCACAATTGGCTGCCAAACTTATTTCATCTATCAACACCTCATATACTATATTAATATTAATACTATCCAACGCTACAAATATCGCCAATGGAGTCTTTCTACTCCGAAAAAACTAACCATCTCTTTAGAAACCTTCAAACTTCCATTAATAACACTGAAGCTGGAACTGTCCAAACTATGCTAAAAACTTCGAAATCCATCCTGACCTGATTGGAACATCTCCTCAGAATTCAATTAGATCCGGCTGAAACCCAAACTAATCAGACAGAGGATGGACTTTCTCTGCCTCTGCTAATCAACTAACTTTCCAATGAATGAATGCCAGGTGCATCTATATGGGCCATGGCTGATCATGTCTATGATTAGCCATGATTATCCCCTACTCCGCCCAATGATGCTTACCTGGAAAATAAACGAGAATGATCAATTGCCAGGAGCTTCAGAAAGGATCCCCACACCAAACTTAACTGGAGTTTTCAGGAAAAACCACGTTTTGATATCGGAGTTTATAACTCTGGTATCCATGGATTATTGGAATAAAAGCTGCAGATTTCATAAGGGTGAGAATCGATCTCCCCTTCTTGGCCATGTGGCCCGTGAATTGCATAAAATAAAAACTAGAAACAGCTCCTTATTCGAAAATGTTGACTTAGACAGTTCCCCGCCACTACCCAAAAAGAAAATTCCGATTTGCAAATCTTAAGAGTAAAAGTGACACCTTTCCACCTGATAAAGGGAAATCGGTATAGACGAAAAAAACCAAAATCTCAAAAGACCTGAAAACAAATGACTTAAATGACGAAATCTTATATTTTTTTGACTCGAGGGGTAAATTAAAATGCCGTGGAGTTCATCACACAGATTTTTGCGGACATATATTTGCTTTAGATTTCGATAAAATCATTTCTCAAGAGATAGACATCCGTAATATAACTATCACCTATGACTCACTTATCGACTGCTTACAATGTAGACCCAAAGGGGAAGGAAGCAGATCCACACTTAACCTTATTACACTTAGGAATCTTTTTAACAATATTTCTCAGTTCCAACACCAATGCAGTGTAAGTAAAGACTTCCTAAAAATTGTTACTCTAAAAATTACACCCTAAAATCTTCTCGCTTGCCACTTTTGGAACAAAAATTGTCACAAATGTTATGACTCTTTCGACATTGATACTCCTTTACATACAATTATGTCTCATATTTCCAAAAATCATAAAAATCTAAAATTTGATATTAATTGTAAAATATACTGTTTTTGCGGAGAGTGGATAAACTATGTTGATACTAAAACCCATAACCACCCTACTATTTATCAATAGTCTTATAATTAACTTAAACGCAGATGCAACGGACTGTGATACAGTCCTTTGTGAAATTGAAAAAATTAATCAAAATATCAATGCAATAAAATATATCGCTAAAAAACCGTCTGACATCATCCATAAGAGGAAAAGAATTGTCAACGAATTATTAATTATTAAAAGGAATATGTATAAGTTCGAACCCAAGGACGAAATTTCTAAAATAAATCAAACTCTTTGCAGGGGAATTGGTACAGTCCAACCCACGGTACATTAACATCAACTGCTCGTTCCCTGAAAACTACTCTTCTACCCCATTTGACATTGACGAAATAAAATATATCTTCTCAAATCTTGATAACACTGATCCAGGTTTGGATCTTATCACTCCTGCCAACTGGAAAAAAATCTCAACTGACTTCGAACTTATATTATGTAACAACATCTTTCCTTTTCGTAATTGTGAGATCCTTCATGGTGTCCTGGATTCTCATAAGGACAAAATCATCAAAAATATAGAGCCCCAAAAAGGTTTTGACCAGAAGATCCGAAAGCTTATCAAAACATCTTTAGGGGATAAATTACTCCAAATTAACAATCATTTCCTATACGCATCGGTGAAAATGGGAGGTATTGGACTGACCTCATCCATTGATATTCATTGATATTCGATTGAATTTAATGAAGGATGGGTTAAGATGGGAATATATGATCTTTTAAGGATGATGTTGGTTTTATTAAGTAGGGATAATCTATTTACTTGGTTTTGACAATGAAAACTTTACAGATAATTGGGATTGATATCAACTTTAAATTATTTTTTATCTTTATTTAGACGGACAACGACAAAAGTTGGAAATATTGATTTAAAACGTCGACTAAAGAAAATTGATCTTTATTGGGAGAAATCTATCGGGTGATTTTAATTAGTAATTAAATCGGTTGGATATCGGTAAAAATGATCATTTGAAGAAATATGGATAAATTTAATCTTTCTATGCAACTACTCAGTTATATTGTACATTCAAATTTCAAGCAATATTTATTTTAAATTTCGAGTACAGTGATTAACAAAAATTTAATTATAACCGGTTTTATCATTAGATTTTATAAATTATTTAGAGTTAATGATTTTACCTGTTTTATAGGGAAATATTTGTGATAATACGAATTAAAGTTAGAATTATAGTCATTTAAAGGGGATTTTAAGGAATCTTATTAGTCTGAGGTAAATATATAACCTTTTAAGGATATTTATCGATAAAATACTAATCTTTAAAGATAGAGTTATTTTTGGGAAATTTGATGCTTTTTAGATGATTTTATTGAATTATTTGTAATAATATTGATTAAGGGTAGAAATATAGTCATTTAAGGGATTTTAAGGAATCTTGTTAGTTTGAGGTGAATATATGATCTTTAACAAGTACTTATCGATAAGATACTAATCTTTAAAAATAGAGATATTTCAAGCGAAATGATTCTTTTTAGATGATTTTATTAGAGAATTCGCTTGAATATACCAATTATTGTCATTTGAATGAATTTTCTGGTTTGTTAGTTTTCTAGTCTCTTTTGGAATTTAATGATAATTATTTTTATTGTAGATTGATGACATTGATAATTTTAATGAATTTATACTGATTTTTGAATATTTTGAGCATTCAGTCAATCAATTTGAGTACATGTATTATTTTTAAAAAAAAATAATTAAAATTAATTTTATTTCAATTAATTTATTCAATCTAAATCAATTATCTACTAAATCTTATCTTATTAATTTATTATCTTAGTTGATTCAACTTGAATGATCAGTATTTTTTTATTTACTGGATGATTAATGAATAGAATTCTTTCTTGTCTATTAATTAAATTTTTATGATATTTATTTTGAGTAAATTTAAATTTTTGCAATTATTTAATCAATTTTTACCAAGTTATTGATGTCTTGAGTTCAATTAATTTTCCATCTAATTTTTCAAGTGATGAGTATTTTTCTTTTAAAGATCAATTTGTTAGTACATAGTTGTTGGTTGTAGGTAGTTGGTTGTTAGTACTTGGTAGTTGGTAGTTGGTATCTGATTGACTTTTTAGATTTTGATAAGAAGATAGTGTATGTGATGAAGAATATTTTGTATTTAATTGCTATTATTTTTATGTGTGGTTAGTTGATTGTTGGTACTTGGTATCTTGTATTTGGTAGCTGGTACAGTGTTGTTATATAGTTGTAGGTTGATAATGCTTAGTAGCTGGTTGTTGTGGGTTGTAAGTGTTTAGTATTTAGTTGTTTGAGACCTGGTTGTTAGTACATGGTAGTTAATTAATGAGTAGGTGGTGGTTGAGTGTTACCAATAGCCTTACGACCAGTACCTTTACGACTAATACCCTTACGACCAGTACCCTTACGACCAGTACCCTTACGACCAGTACCCTTAGGGGGTCAAAACATCCTGTCGGATAAACTCAGAGTATATATAATAAAACTGATCAACAATAAGTATTTATTGAATGTGATTTTTACTTTGCAATAATAAGTCAGTAGTTATCATTTAAAAGAAGATGTTTTTGTAAATTAGAATTCATTAGTATTTCATTGTAATTTAAATTATTTTGAATTTCACGTGGTGTTTTAAAGTGATTGAGTTGTGGTTTTTTGATGAAAGTCAACATGTTTGTTAAATTTAGACATTTTGAAAAGGTTTTCTATTGATTGTAATTAAACATATTTTTAAAGACAGATAAAAAATTAATTTAAAAGCATTTCATAAAATACAATAAAGAATACTTAGTTGGTTGTTAGTAACTAGTTGTAGGTATCTGGTTGTTTGAGAATTAGTTAGTACGTGGTATCATGTTCAAAGTATTTGTTAGCATCTAGTTAAAAATATTTAGTAACCGATTGTTGGGAACTGTTGAATTATTATTATTATTATTATTATTATTATTATTATTATTATTATTATTATTATTATTATTATTATTATTATTATTCCATTAAAATTTACATTTAAAATTAACTTAAAAAAAAATTTCCATTTAAATTTTCATTAAAAATTACATTTCTCAAAAAAGTTGGTGGTTATTCAATCTTTTGATAATAAATTTAAAAATCTTACTTTAATTTACTTATTTAGCTTTAATTTAAAATTTGAACCATTGATTACTTAATTTTAAATTTTGAACCTTAATTTTCCTTAATTTATCCTTAATTTACCTAATTATTCTTTATTTCTTAATTTTACACCATAATTTACTAAACAACTAATTATAACCCTTATTTTCATATTTAACTAATAATTTCATGTGGTCTTTGATTAATTGACGAAGATTTGCATCTAAAATTAACATTGGAAATCCCAGAAAATCTTCATCTTAAATTAACTTTAACTTTAATATTTTAGATCATTGATTAGTTAATTTAAAAATTAAACATTATTTTACCTATTTAACTAATAATTTCACGTGGTCATCTGGTTGTTAGTACTTGGTATCTAGTTGACAGTGCTTAGTATCTAGTTGTTAGTAGTTGGTTGATAATGCTTAGTACCTGGTTGTTAGTTGATTGTTGGTACTTGGTAGGTGGTAGCTAGTTGTTAGCTGGTTTTTGTTGGTTGTAGGTAGTTGGTTGATAATGCTTAGTACCTGGTTGTTGTTGGTTGTATGGACTTGGTAGGTGTTAGCTAGTTGGTTGTAGGTACTTAGTAGTTCGTTGATGATGCTTAGTAGTTGGTAATTAATGCTTAGTACCTGGTTGATGTTGGTTGTATGTACTTGGTAGGTGGTTGTAGGTACTTAGTAGCAGGTAACTGGTTGTTAGTACTTGGTACCTAGTACCTAGTTAGCTGGTTGTAACTAGTTAATGGGTAGGTGGTAGCTAGTTGGTAGGTGGTTGTAGCTAGTTAATAGGTAGGTGGTTGTAGGTACTTAGTTGTTGGTAGTTAGTTATTGTTGGTACTTAGTAGTTGGTTAATAATGCTTAGTACCTGGTTGTTGACGGCTGTGAGTAGTTGGTATCTGGTAACTAGTTGTTAGTATGTGGTTGTAGGTACTTGGTAGGTGGTAGTTAGTTGTTGTCGGTTGTTAGTACTTGGTACCTAGTTGGTTGCTTGTTTTTGGTTGTTAGTACTTGTTAGATGGTTGTAGATACTTAGTATCAGGTAACTAGTTGTTAGTAACTAATTGTAGGTACTTGGTATCTGGTAATTGGTTGTAAGTATCTGGTTGTTTAAGAGATATTTAGTATGTGGTATCATGTTGAAAGTATTTGGTAGCAGGTAACTGATTGTAAGTACTTGGTAGCAGGTTGTTAGTAACTAGTTGTAGGTATCTGATTGTTAATACATGTTCATAAGTTACTGGTTGTTGGTACTAAGTTGTTGGTTTGTTGTTGAATTATTATTAAAATTTGTCTTTGAAAAATATTTCATAGAAATTTTCATTAAAAATTATCTTAAAAATTTCCATCTAAAATTACCATTGAAAAATATTTCATAAAAATTTTCATTAAAAAATTTCAATTCTCAAACACCTTCAACTTTTTGTTAATAAATTTTAAAATCTTACTTTAATTTACTTATTACATTACTTATTTAAAAATTATTACTTTAATTTACTTATTTAACTTTAATTTAATTTTTTAGAACCTTAATTTAGTTATTTGAGCCCATTCATTACTTTAATTTAAAAATTTGAACCATAATTTACTTTAATTGAAAAATTTGGACCATTATTTACTTTAATTGAAAAATTTGAACCTTAATTTACTTTAATTTAATTTTTTAGAACCATAATTAACTGTAATTGAAAAATTTGGACCATTATTTACTGTAATTTAATTTTTAAGAACCATAATTTACTGTAAATTAATTTTTAGAACCATTATTTACTTTAATTTAATTTTTAGAACCATTATTTACTGTAATTCAAAAATTTGGACCATTATTTACTGTAATTCAAAAATTTGGACCATAATTTACTTTAATTGAAAAATTTGAACCTTAATTTACTTTAATTTAATATTTTAGAACCATAATTAACTGTAATTGAAAAATTTGGACCATTATTTACTGTAATTCAATTTTTAGAACCATTATTTACTGTAATTCAAAAATTTGGACCATTATTTACTGTAATTCAAAAATTTGGACCATAATTTACTTTAATTGAAAAATTTGAACCTTAATTTACTTTAATTTAATTTTTTAGAACCATAATTAACTGTAATTGAAAAATTTGGAACATTAATTACTGTAATTTAATTTTTAAGAACCATAATTTACTGTAATTTAATTTTTTAGAACCATTATTTTTTATATTGAAAATATCCTGAGACCTTAAATTACCACTCTTTTTTATTGAAGACCACCTTTTGCTATTGAAATTCTCAGGACCAAGGAGTCCCACCTGAATTGACCTAGAAAATTCCATGCTTTTTAGTGGTAGTCGGATTTTTGTATTGAAAATATCCTGAGACCTTAAATTGCCACTCTTTTTTTATTGAGACCGCCTTTTTGTATTGAAAATCCCAGGACCATCGAGACCCCCTCACTATAGTCGGAAAATTCCATGCTTTTTTAGTGGTAGTCGGATTTTTGTATAGAAAAAAATTTTTTGTATTGAAAATCTCAGGACCAACGTTTTTGTATTGAAAATTTTTTTTTGTATTGAAAATCCCAGGACCATCGTTTTTGTATTGAAAAAATTTTTTTGTATTGAAAATCCCAGGACCATCGAGACTATAGTGTGGAACAATTGCGTAATAACAATTTACCCCCCCCCCCCGCGGGCTACTAACTACCTACTCAATGGCAATATAGAGGCTGCCTTATCATGGATCAATGGTGATACATCAAAAAACTTTGGTTATAAATCTTTTTTTTCTAAATTCAGGAAATCCGTCGACCTCTTAAGACTTAAATATGGAATTTATGTCAAAATTGTTTTATTAGATAACATTTACCAGCTGGAAATCAAATACAAAGAAAGGATCAACTATTTCTTCTCCACAAATCTCAACAACTCATCATCGGAACTCCACTCAATAATAGGCTTAATACATGCAGAGAAATGGATCAATCTCAAATGCCAGGGCATATTGCTAAATCCATATGCGATAGTAGCGTGGCTGACTTCCTGGTTAAGACTGACACCCTAACCGATGCTCAATACTTATTCCTTCTAAG
Source organism: Schmidtea polychroa (assembly GCA_959609185.1). Lineage (NCBI taxonomy): Eukaryota > Metazoa > Platyhelminthes > Tricladida > Dugesiidae > Schmidtea > Schmidtea polychroa. The sequence goes on from CAUHTR010003336.1 coordinate 11,351, forward strand.
AGCAAGAAACAATCTCCTAAAACTAAACTTTGCACCTCATAGATTGAAGGCTAAAAAAATACTCTATGTAGGCAATGCAACTCCCAATGCAACTCCAATCCCTTCTTAACTATGGTTTCAAAATGGACATTGAACGTACGCCACAGGGAATTGAAACTACCTTAATACCTGACCTGCTCATCAGATCACCTAGAAATAAAATAACCCACATTCTAGATATCAAGGTACCATACGAGCAAAGGGAAAATTTTAAAAAAGCGGACGCCGATAACTATGGAAAATATGCCAATTTGGCAATCGAAATCGAAAAAGTTCATAAGGTAAAAACAACATTGTCCACTTTAATAGTAGGTACTCTGGGCTCTTGGTACAACAAAAATGACCAAGTTCTCAGTAAAATAGGTCTATCCAAAACAGAAATAAAAAGTCTGGCAAGAAACGCTTGCACAGCTGCGGTCGTAATGTAGGGGTCCTTGTAGGGACCCTGCCCATAGGATAATACTTTTTAGTTGTTCATATATGTAGTATATTAAACCCTTATTACTTTGTACAACATCCTTTCAATTCTTATTATATTACAAGTACATCGTATATTAGCGTTACAAAAATCACAAATGGAGTCTTCCTACTCCGAAATATTAATCTTACTAGGTTCCCCAATTAAGAGATGACTAAAACCAAGATTAAACGGATTGAAGAAAGATGCTTGAATAAAATCCGAACTATCCGAACTCTACCTAAAATTATTAAGAAGAAGAAAAAACAAGTTTGATGCCCGAGTTCATAACTCCAGCATCCAAAGGAAATTCACATAAAAACCACATATTACATAAGGGTGAGAATCGTTCTCCCCTTCGGCTTTATGCCAGTTTGATGTTCATAAAATACAATTTGATTTTTTTTTTATTCTAAAAAAGACAGGGTAACTTGAAATAGCTTCTTATTCGAAAATGTTGACTTAGACAGTTCCCCGCCACTACCCAAAAAGAAAATTCCGATTTGCCAAATCTTAAGATTAAAAGTGACACCTTTACCATCTGAAGCCTCCGGACCACGATAAAATTATCTTTAATAGCTCTAATATTTACCTTTATTTTAGGCAACTTGACGATATAAACAGAATGAATGGAAATAAAGCTAAACCAAAATCATACGCAGATACGGTGAAGACTACCACCACGTGGAAGAAGCCAACATTCATAGCACTGGGCAGAAATCGGCCGATGATATCAATGACACAGTTATAGATTATTATTATTATTATTATTATTATTATTATTATAATTATTATTATTATTATTATTATTATTATATATGCTCCTAGTCTATCCGACAAAATATTTTTAAATTAAAAATTTGAACCTTAATTACCTTTAATTTTTAATTTTAGACCTTAATTTACTTTAATTTAAAAATTTACTATGCTTTTTTAATGTAGACCACCTTTTCTATTGAAATTCTCAGTACTAAGGAGACCCACCTAAATAATACTGACTTATCCTTGGCTTTTTGTATTGAAAAAAATTTTTGTATTGAAAATCCCAGAAAAAAAAACATAATAATAATAATAATAATAATAATAATAATAATAATAATAATAATAATAATAATAATAATAATAATAATAATAATAATAATAATAATAATAATAATAATAATATTAATAATACTATTGTTAATAATAAATAATATTGAAATTAATAAAAATAAATAATAATAATACATTTGATAGTAATAAATAATAAATCCCATGGGCGCGTCATTGTCTTTGTTCTGAAAATGATGAGTCATTGTATTTGTTCAAGGTATCACTTCGGGTATCACTTCGATTACTCTCCCCATTGGCCACTTCCCATACTCATTCTTTTTGTCTAAAACCCACACTGTTGACCCTGTCTTAACATCATCTTCTATCTTATTCTATTTCGCCCTTTGCCGTCAGCACGGGACCAATTCGTTCATCCATAGCCGCCAAAAGTGTTCGGTTAACTCCTGAATTCGTCTCCACCGAAACATCGTACATGACATTTTCTTCACTTCTATATTTTCCACAGCTTCTCCTTTCCAACCGGCAATTAATAAATGATTTGGAGTTAGCACAGCTTCTTCCTTACTGTCTACTGCCTGAACCACTAAGGGCCGAGAATTTATCAACATTTCAGCCCTTGTCAAAACATTTCCCAATTCTTCGTCGGTCACATCTGCACTTGTCAGTATTGTATTCATTGCTCGCTTTGCCGATTTGATCATGGACTCAAAAACTCCCCCAAAATGCGGTGCTGATGGAGGATTAAAGATCCAACTGCATTGATGCTTCGACAACTCTCTTTGAGTTTTATAGTTGTCGATTACAAAATTCTTTACTGTAGAAGTAGCGCCTAAAAAATTTGTGCCATTGTCTGAAATCATCAATTTTGGCATCCCCCGCCTCGCTGCAAACCTCATAAACGCTCAAATGAATGAGTCTGTGTCCAACCCATATGCCATTTCAATATGCACCGCCCGTGACTTTAAACATACGAATAGACAAATGTACCTTTTATTTCTCACCTTTCCTCTGCCTACTTTAGTTTCAAACGGTCCTGCAAAATCTACTGCCGAGTGAACAAAGGCTCTAAAAGGTTCTGAAACCCTGAACGCCGGTATCGGTGTCATTATTTGACTCATTCCTTTAGCTTTTCTTTTTCTACACATTCCGCAATCTGTCTCACATTGTTTGATCATTACTTTGGCTTTCAAAATCCAATATTTTTCGTTCAGCACACTTAAGACATGTTGAGTTCCTGCATAATAAATAAACTAACAATAAACTTTTATTCAACGACAAAGATAAATATTTTATAGAATCGGATCGAATATCGCCGGATAGTTAGATGAAATTGTTAAATTCAAAGAATTCCCGACTTTAGCATTCTTGAGAATGGTATTGAATATCACCAGGTCATTAGATGAAATTGATGAATTTCAGAGTCTTTGTTACATTTTGATAAATAATATCTTCTGATCTACTTTAGTGAATTCTTGAATTAAGGTTTTAGCGTTTGATTTAGTTTGATTAGTTTAATTTTTAAATTTCAATTTTCAATTTTATACAAATTGAAATATTATTGTTAAAATTAACTCTCTTGTTAGAATATAATGTAAATGTAAAATTTAAGAAAAAATAAAGAAATAAATAAAATAAATAAATAAATAAATAAAATAAATAATAATAATATTAATAATAATAATAATAATAATAATAATAATAATAATAATAATAATAATAATAATAATAATAATAATAATAATAATAATAATAATAATAATAATAATAATAATAATTAAATAGCGTAAGTAATTAAAATAAAATATTAATAAACTAAGAAATTAATTAATGTAATAAATTAAAAATTAACTAAAGTAAGTAATTAAAATAAAACAAAATAAAATAATTAATTAATATAATTAAAAAGAAAAAAATTAAAATGAGTAATTAAATAAAATGTTAATTTAAAAAATAAATGATTCGATTGGTCTATATTTGATCTTGATATTCCATGACCTTGAAAGTGCGCTGGAGTCCTCAATATATACTACTCTAATGGAATGTCATATCTATAAAAACTAGAACAATTAGGATCTAATTTAAGTCTTTTAAGGGTGCTTGTACTTATTCCTATTAGGAGATGCAGTTTTTACTTTTTGAAATTCATTTAGTTTTTTAAGTTCGGCTGTTTTTATAAATATGTTTGGGTCAACGTTATTTATTTAATAAATGTAAAAAAAACTTGATTATTATTATGTGGACACTACATAATACTTTTCTCCATACTTGATTTGCTTCATCTTTAAAATCCACCAACCTTAGTTTTTGTTTAATTTCCTTTTCAATTAAACTTTTCATTTCCTTTCAATTTCATTCATTTCATCTATTTTTTAAATAAAAACTATACAACCCTATTCATCTCTGTGGTACACTTCATGCTTACACTTTCGTGAAACCTAGCCAACTCTATGAAAAGTCTAGCAAATATCGGGTAAGCTCAGTGGCAGGAACACCCTGGGAGAAAGGGTTTCTGGACACTCTCTTTGCTGATGCGAAGGCTAGTAGTTTCTTGGAAGTCGAACCATTATCGAATCTATGAATACGACTACTTTAACTGTATTCCGTGCTTATCTGCTTATGATCATTTAGTTAGACTTTGTCGTTTACTATAAATAAAGATTTATATCATGTACCTTGTATTTTATTGTTGTTTAGTCATTAATTTTTCATATGTTCTGGATTTTTGGCGAAATTAAGCTCTATCATAACGATGGTAAATATACAATCTTTTTGTTAAAGAATTAAATTTAAAATTTTTTTTAGATAAATATAGCTTAAAATATTCATGAAACTTTGACAGAAAATTTTCATGAAAAAAATGAAGACAAGAAAAACAAGAAAGAAAAAGATGAAAACAAATGTATGTTTTTTTTTTGAATTTTAATTCAATTTTTTTAAATGATTATTTTTATGCTATATATTTTTGAATTGTAAATATTTTAATTGGATTTTTTTATATATTATAATTTATTTAAATTTTTTTAAATGATTTATCTTATGCTACATATATTTTTGAATTGATAAAATTTTTGATAAGAGCATATCCTATGCAAAATATTTTTTATTCCATTTTATTAATTCTTATGATAATTTTAGAGTATTTTAATTATATATTGTCCACATTAAACTTTTATAGACAAATTAAAAATCTTAATTTTATAGTCAAATATTAACTTTACAGACAACTAATAATTTTATAAACCAAATTATGGATTTCTTTAAAATAAATTTTAAATAACAATAAAAAACTCAAATTTTATTCATAAATTTATTCATAGACATTTTTAATTTTCCAAATTGGTTTAATTATAACTCCATTTATCTTGAGTCCTTGAATAAGTATCTGAATTTTAGATTTTTTTACCTTCAACTATCCTAATTTTACAATCTTTTTTCCAGTTGATAAATGAAAGTTTTTGTTTAAAATACTTGTCTTTTATTAATTCTTATGATAATTTTAGAGTATTTTAATTATATATTGTCCACATTAAACTTTTATAGACAAATTAAAAATCTTAATTTTATAGTCAAATATTAACTTTACAGACAACTAATAATTTTATAAACCAAATTATGGATTTCTTTAAAATAAATTTTAAATAACAATAAAAAACTCAAATTTTATTCATAAATTTATTCATAGACATTTTTAATTTTCCAAATTGGTTTAATTATAACTCCATTTATCTTGAGTCCTTGAATAAGTATCTGAATTTTAGATTTTTTTACCTTCAACTATCCTAATTTTACAATCTTTTTTCCAGTTGATAAATGAAAGTTTTTGTTTAAAATACTTGTCTTTATTAATTAATCGAAGAATTTCTCCAAGATATTTTCTATTTTCATCCCCAATAATATCAATTTGAATACTGAATTGATAGACTTTTAAATTAACTTGTTCCTACCAAAAATCAATAATATAGATAATTAAATATAAATACCTTAAAAGAATAAGTAATAGGATATTTCAAATATTACATATTATATTGAAGGTAATGAACAGGAGGTTAACATGTCATACCAATAACAGATATACTATTTTCTATTTATATTAGACATTTTTTAAATTTAGATAATTAAAAAATTTTCATTTTGATTGGATGCATGCTAATTAAAGTTTTAATTTAATAAATTTATTAAAAGTTTTTATTAAATTTTAGATTGTAATTTTTTATAAAATTTTAAAAATTTGACTAATATTGAGCAACAACAATTTGATGAATAACTTTGATTATTATAGGAACAATTTACTATTAAATAATATACAAATAGGAGAAAATTTACCAATTGGTCAAAGTGATTTAAGAGTTACCACCAAATATTAAGTATTAACACTAGTGACTGAAATATTAAAGAAATAATATTTCCTGAATCACTAATAGAGAAATTAAGATATATCATTAACGAATAAGGTTACGTATAATAATGCAAAACCTCTAACTGATACATTTTTCGATGAAGAAATTAGGGAATAAAATGAAAAATGAAAAAAATGAAAAAGAATTTCACAAATAACAAGTATAAATCACAAGTATTAAAAAATCACAAGGAAGTAGCTTGTTAATTAATAAAATAACAGAATTCATTTCACTATCACTGAAATAATTAGAATAAGTAGGTTAAGCGGAAGAAGTTTTATAGTCTCGTGTACATCAAAACCTACATTTAAAAAATCAATAAAAATCGATGATAATTTAATAGCAGCATTGTTAAATCCTGATTCTATATGTTGAAATAGACCAAGTTACATTGGACAATCTGCACTTGATCTATCGATACTTAGAATATATCAGCTGCATCATGAAGAGTTACAAAAATATATTGTAATATATTAATATCGATGCTGGGGACATTGATATCAATTAATCTTGGAAATTAAAATTTTTTCTCTTGATATTCTTTCACCTGTGATGATTAGAGATAACCTTCTAGACACTTGAAATTATGACCTAAATCACCCCTTATACAGTAAGAACCTTGATTCTGTCATTTGAAAATTCAAAGATATGAATAAAGGTGTTAAATATAAAGAATGTGGTTTTCTTATGCCAAAATATTATAGTTTGTTAGGTGAAGATGAAATTAAAATGCAAAAGGAGTAACATTGAAAAGTAGTGACTTAAAACATCAGTGATATCTAGAATTTTACAATACAAAACAAATTTTTTCAATACCACAATTAAAGATAACATCAAAAAATCATCAAATATATACAATAAAATATAAAAAAATAGCTCTTACAAATGCAGATGATAAAGCGGTTTTGGTAGGGAAAATACTAGTTTAATACTAGAATATCTTGTCGGATAGACTATGAGTATATACACACATGTTAAACAATGTATGTGTATATATAATGTATGTGTAAAATTGAATTATTCGCTCCTTATTGAAAATTGCATGTAAGGGCAAACACAGAATACTGCAAACATATAATAATTCTCTACCCCATAACTTAGTGTGTAAAAATTATTTTAGGTTTTCACTAATATTGATAATAATAATTGTTAATGGGTTGGGTGTGTGTAAAAATATTTTATGTTTTTGACTAATATTTGCGTTAATAATAATAAAGTTTAATGGGTTGTGTATGTATGTGTAAAAATATTTTAGGTTTTTCAATAATAATAATAATAATAATAATAATAATAATATTGATTAAAACTTTGAAAGAGATAGACATCCGTAATATAACTATCACCTATGACTTACTTATCGACTGCTTACAATGTAGACCCAAAGGGGAAGGAAGCAGATGCACACTTAACCTTATTACACTTAGGAATCTTTTTAACAATATTTCTCAGTTCCAACACCAATGCAGTGTAAGTAAAGACTTCCTAAAAATTGTTACTCTAAAAATTACACCCTAAAATCTTCTCGCTTGCCACTTTTGGAACAAAAATTGTCACAAATGTTATGACTCTTTCGACATTGATACTCCTTTACATACAATTATGTCTCATATTTCCAAAAATCATAAAAATCTAAAATTTGATATTAATTGTAAAATATACTGTTTTTGCGGAGAGTGGATAAACTATGTTGATACTAAAACCCATAACCACCCTACTATTTATCAATAGTCTTATAATTAACTTAAACTCAGATGCAACGGACTGTGATACAGTCCTTTGTGAAATTGAAAAAATTAATCAAAATATCAATGCAATAAAATATATCGCTAAAAAACCGTCTGACATCATCCATAAGAGGAAAAGAATTGTCAACGAATTATTAATTATTAAAAGGAATATGTATAAGTTCGAACCCAAGGACGAAATTTCTAAAATAAATCAAACTATTTGCAGGGGAATTGGTACAGTCCAACCCACGGTACATTAAAATCAATTGCTCGTTCCCTGAAAACTACTCTTCTACCCCATTTGACATTGACGAAATAAAATATATCTTCTCAAATCTTGATAACACTGATCCAGGTTTGGATCTTATCACTCCTGCCAACTGGAAAATAATCTCAACTGACTTCGAACTTATATTATGTAACAACATCTTTCCTTTTCGTAATTGTGAGATCCTTCATGGTGTCCTGGATTCTCATAAGGACAAAATCATCAAATATATAGAGCCCCAAAAAGGTTTTGACCAGAAGATCCGAAAGCTTATCAAAACATCTTTAGGGGATAAATTACTCCAAATTAACAATCATTTCCTATACGCATCGGTGAAAATGGGAGGTATTGGACTGACCTCATCCATTGATGAATATCTCATACAAAGTATTGTACACCTTGCTCGTGCACTAAATTCTTCTGATACAAGCTATCAAAATCTAGTACTTATGGATCTTGCACTTTCACGGGGCAATGGCAATATAGAGGCTGCCTTATCATGGATCAATGGTGATACATCAAAAAACTTTGGTTATAAATCTTTTTTTTCTAAATTCAGGAAATCCGTCGACCTCTTAAGACTTAAATATGGAATTTATGTCAAAATTGTTTTATTAGATAACATTTACCAGCTGGAAATCAAATACAAAGAAAGGATCAACTATTTCTTCTCCACAAATCTCAACAACTCATCATCGGAACTCCACTCAATAATAGGCTTAATACATGCAGAGAAATGGATCAATCTCAAATGCCAGGGGCATATTGCTAAATCCATATGCGATAGTAGCGTGGCTGACTTCCTGGTTAAGACTGACACCCTAACCGATGCTCAATACTTATTCCTTCTAAGAGCAAGAAACAATCTCCTAAAACTAAACTTTGCACCTCATAGATTGAAGGCTAAAAAAATACTCTATGTAGGCAATGCAACTCCCAATGCAACTCCAATCCCTTCTTAACTATGGTTTCAAAATGGACATTGAACGTACGCCACAGGGAATTGAAACTACCTTAATACCTGACCTGCTCATCAGATCACCTAGAAATAAAATAACCCACATTCTAGATATCAAGGTACCATACGAGCAAAGGGAAAATTTTAAAAAAGCGGACGCCGATAACTATGGAAAATATGCCAATTTGGCAATCGAAATCGAAAAAGTTCATAAGGTAAAAACAACATTGTCCACTTTAATAGTAGGTACTCTGGGCTCTTGGTACAACAAAAATGACCAAGTTCTCAGTAAAATAGGTCTATCCAAAACAGAAATAAAAAGTCTGGCAAGAAACGCTTGCACAGCTGCGGTCGTAATGTAGGGGTCCTTGTAGGGACCCTGCCCATAGGATAATACTTTTTAGTTGTTCATATATGTAGTATATTAAACCCTTATTACTTTGTACAACATCCTTTCAATTCTTATTATATTACAAGTACATCGTATATTAGCGTTACAAAAATCACAAATGGAGTCTTCCTACTCCGAAATATTAATCTTACTAGGTTCCCCAATTAAGAGATGACTAAAACCAAGATTAAACGGATTGAAGAAAGATGCCTGAATAAAATCCGAACTATCCGAACTCTACCTAAAATTATTAAGAAAAAGAAAAAACAAGTTTGATGCCGGAGTTCATAACTCCAGCATCCAAAGGAAATTCACATAAAAACCACATATTACATAAGGGTGAGAATCGTTCTCCCCTTCGGCTTTATGCCAGTTTGATGTTCATAAAATACAATTTGATTTTTTTTTTATTCTAAAAAAGACAGGGTAACTTGAAACAGCTTCTTATTCGAAAATGTTGACTTAGACAGTTCCCCGCCACTACCCAAAAAGAAAATTCCGATTTGCCAAATCTTAAGATTAAAAGTGACACCTTTACCATCTGAAGCCTCCGGACCACGATAAAATTATCTTTAATAGCTCTAATATTTACCTTTATTTTAGGCAACTTGACGATATAAACAGAATGAATGGAAATAAAGCTAAACCAAAATCATACGCAGATACGGTGAAGACTACCACCACGTGGAAGAAGCCAACATTCATAGCACTGGGCAGAAATCGGCTGATGATATCAATGACACAGTTATAGATTATTATTATTATTATTATTATTATTATTATTATTATTATTATATATGCTCCTAGTCTATCCGACAAAATATTTTGTCCCCCTATGGGTACTGCTCACACTCAACAGGTTGCAAGGGTACTAGTCATGCTTATTATTATTGTTATACAATATGATGTTACTTAGACATTTGAAGGTTCAACCATGGTTACAATTTCTACATTTTGAAAACACTAATTTGATTTATGAATGGATAGCAAAAACCTATTTGATTGAAAATAAGCTAACGGAAAAAACTGAACGATGTTAAGAAAAGGTATTTAACTTGTTCAATTTGTAAAGAAAATCAAGTTTCGCTTTTGTATTTACCGTGTGGTCACGTAATTGTTTATTCTAAGTGTCACGAGAAGAATGTTCACAATTGTCAAACCTGTTCAACACTGATTAATGAATATCATACTATATACATGTAAGTTCTCAATACAAATCAATACAATATCAAAGTCAAATGAATTATTACCATACATAATGACGGTACTATAATGTAGAAAATTTTCAAACATTGAATAATATGAAATCATCTTTGTAATTAAATATATTGGGCGCAAGTACCAAATGTTGATGATATGATGGAATGGTTTGGTATTTATAATATTATTTTAGATTATTCAGAATGAAATATACCCATGAGTTCATCAAAATGGGAAAAAGATCTTTGCAAAAACCATGAAGATGCTGGAAAAGCAGAAGAAACCTTAACCAATATTTTAAAGTTGCCATTATATGTTGCAGTAGTATTGGGTTATTATTGTTTCGTAAATAAATGTTTTAATTTGTTTTTATAAATTTATTGTTTTATTTTAATACCTTTTAATTAAAACATATTCATTATTAATTCATTTTGTTTTAATATTTGTATTAAATTTTTAAATAGTGTTATTTATATATATGGAAATTTACAATTATATATACAATTATATATTATATACAATTATATTTACAATTATATTTACAATTATCATAAATCATAATGATACTTTCTGTCCATTGATTCTCCTCTGATATTACTGCCATAATCATCTTCGACAAAATGCAAAGATAATATTTCTAGTGTCTTTGTTAATCATGTCCATTTATTGCAAAGTCTTTGTTAATTATGCACTTGTATTGCAAATTTATTAGTCATACAATTATATTATTTTTTCATGTCCTGACATAATATTATTATTTTTAATTTTATTATTTTATTTAACAATACCATATAGCAAATTTTTAGGCAATTTAGTGAAAAGTTATTTTAAATTTAGCGATTTCTTAAGTAAAATATTTCCAGATAAATTTACCAAACTAGTTAGAAATCCCTGGTTTTTTGGCTGTACCATTTAATTAAAATATTCTAGGATTCATAACAAATATTTTGATATAGTTGATACATATACCAATTATTTCAATTATTTAACTAGAAACATAACTGAATTCTTAGGTAATATAGTATTTTTTAGTTAATTTATAAATATTATCTGACATTGTGATGTGTTTGACAACAAATTAATCAATAAAAACCATAGCATATTGTAAGTTTTTATATATAGTCTGAGTTTATCCGACAAGATATTTTCTCCCTCTATGGGTACTGTTCACAATAAGTACTGGTCGTAAGGGTACTGGTCGTAAAGGTACTGGTGTGTTTTAATGATTTTATTTAGTCAAATATTTGGTTATTATTTAGCATTAAATTCATTGGTAAATTTTTAGAGTTAGCGGGATTTTACTAACATCATTACTAACATGTTTTGGAAAGAATATTTAAAAAATTAAGGTTTTAGTGTTAATTCTAAGACAAATTTAATTAATTTCTTAATAATTTGCTATATTTTATTGACTTGTTTTTAAATTTAAATAAAAATTATTTTTAATGACAGTTAGGTTAATAATTAGAGTTTTTACAATAATCAAGTGATTATTATTTAATTTTTATGATGACTTTGTAATGATATTGACAAAATAATTTTTTCCTATATTTTCTAAAAATATTGATGAACTTTTAAATATTGAAAATCTAAAGTTGAAACCAGCTAATTTTATCATGGTGATATATTTGAAAATTATTGTAAAATATACTGAAATTCGTGATTTTGAAAGATATAATTGCTATATAATTGGCTGAATCGATGAAGAATTATGATCAATATTTCATCTCTAGTTAGGTATTTGATTGTAAATGTGGTGAAATATTTGTAGAAAATATTGATTTTAGTGAATTTTGATCTTTTAGTGGGCTCTTACTACATGAATTTAGATACTAAATTATTTCAATGGAAGGATGTCTGTAACAATTAAATAAAATTCATATTTTGAAGAATTTTGTAGGAATTTTAAGAGAATTGATATATTAAAGGGCTGATATATTAAAGTCGGTTGGATTCAGTTAAGATGGTAATATATGATTTTTAAGGGGATATTTAAAGGGTAGAAATCTTTGGTGAGGGATCGGTTAAGGTGGAAATGTTTGAAATCTCTATTTAAATCGATAATGTTCTTATTGGTAAAATTTTAAAAGGAAATAGTCAGCTATGAATTAATAATAGTTCCTGTGAAATTATATCGTTTTAGAGGTTTATTAGGTCGTGATGAATGTTATTGCACAGTAATTTGTTTCAGAACAAGTTTTTATTAATTATTCAATGTTTTATTAAGTCGTTTAGGGTGAATGATCTATTTACTTGGTTTTGACAATGAAATATTTGAAATCTTTAGAATTAATTGGGATTGATATCAAAGGTTATTTCTTTAAATTATTTAAGAAGTTATTTTATTCATTGTGGGGATATTAGTGAAGAAAATTTATGATTTTAATTAGATTTCTAGAAATTAAATCGGTTGAATAAAGGTAAAATCTATTGAAGGAATATTGTTATCAAATGGACAAATCTTTCAATGATATTTTGCTAAATTACCTTTGTTAAATATTATTTTAAATGACTAAAAAAGAGAAAATTAACCAATATTCTTAAATTATTCACACAAAATATCCATGTTTTGGTTACTCAAACATCTTAACCTATACGACCATGTATTTCTCACAAAGATATATTACGCACAATGATCATTAAATTAGAAAACAATTGTAACCCTATATTTCTAACTAATAACCACTTTAATTGGTTAAATGATAACCAAATGTTTCTATTATGACTCCTTTTTGCCTCGAACAAAGATAGAAATTTACTCCAAATGATAAAGAATTTCTACCAAAATTATCAATAAATATATTAATGACCATGTATTTCTCACGAATTTATATAAATTATTGTAATGAGCACTAGATGAATAAATTACCTATGAAATGCTAAATATGCATATATTACCTTTTGCTAAATATTAAATGACTAAACATGACAAAGTTAACCAATAAATTAGTCGCTCGAAATAAGAATTCGGTAAGTTACATTCAAATTATTCACGAATTTCTGATATCTATGATCATCCATTTCTCACTAAATTACCTAAGAATTTTTAACTAATATACATAGGCCTTAATTAATATACCCTTACGACCAGTACTTATTGTGAACAGTACCCATAGAGGGAGAAAATATCTTGTCGGATAAACTCAGACTATATATAAAAACTTACAATATGCTATGGTTTTTATTGATTAATTTGTTGTCAAACACATCACAATGTCAGATAATATTTATAAATTAACTAAAAAATACTATATTACCTAAGAATTCAGTTATGTTTCTAGTTAAATAATTGAAATAATTGGTATATGTATCAACTATATCAAAATATTTGTTATGAATCCTAGAATATTTTAATTAAATTGTACAGCCAAAAAACCAGGGATTTCTAACTAAATTGGTAAATTTATCTGGAAATATTTTACTTAAGAAATCGCTAAATTTAAAATAACTTTTCACTAAATTGCCTAAAAATTTGCTATATGGTATTGTTAAATAAAATAATAAAATTAAAAATAATAATATTATGTCAGGACATGAAAAAATAATATAATTGTATGACTAATAAATTTGCAATACAAGTGCATAATTAACAAAGACTTTGCAATAAATGGGACATGATTAACAAAGACACTAGAAATATTATCTTTGCATTTTGTCGAAGATGATTATGGCAGTAATATCAGAGGAGAATCAATGGACAGAAAGTATCATTATGATTTATGATAATTGTAAATATAATTGTAAATATAATTGTATATAATATATAATTGTATATATAATTGTAAATTTCCATATATATAAATAACACTATTTAAAAAATTAATACAAATATTAAAACAAAATGAATTAATAATGAATATGTTTTAATTAAAAGGTATTAAAATAAAACAATAAATTTATAAAAACAAATTAAAACATTTATTTACGAAACAATAATAACCCAATACTACTGCAACATATAATGGCAACTTTAAAATATTGGTTAAGGTTTCTTCTGCTTTTCCAGCATCTTCATGGTTTTTGCAAAGATCTTTTTCCCATTTTGATGAACTCATGGGTATATTTCATTCTGAATAATCTAAAATAATATTATAAATACCAAACCATTCCATCATATCATCAACATTTGGTACTTGCGCCCAATATATTTAATTACAAAGATGATTTCATATTATTCAATGTTTGAAAATTTTCTACATTATAGTACCGTCATTATGTATGGTAATAATTCATTTGACTTTGATATTGTATTGATTTGTATTGAGAACTTACATGTATATAGTATGATATTCATTAATCAGTGTTGAACAGGTTTGACAATTGTGAACATTCTTCTCGTGACACTTAGAATAAACAATTACGTGACCACACGGTAAATACAAAAGCGAAACTTGATTTTCTTTACAAATTGAACAAGTTAAATACCTTTTCTTAACATCGTTCAGTTTTTTCCGTTAGCTTATTTTCAATCAAATAGGTTTTTGCTATCCATTCATAAATCAAATTAGTGTTTTCAAAATGTAGAAATTGTAACCATGGTTGAACCTTCATATGTCTAAGTAACATCATATTGTATAACAATAATAATAAGCATGACTAGTACCCTTGGAACCTGTTGAGTGTGAGCAGTACCCATAGGGGGACAAAATATTTTTTCGGATAGACTAGGAGCATATATAATAATAATAATAATAATAATAATAATAATAATAATAATAATAATAATAATAATAATAATAATAATAATAATAATATACTTTGAAAATAAATAATAAGAAATTTGAAAATAATTTTGAAAATGATAATAATAATATTTTATAAATAAAATAAGAATTTTGAAGAAAATAAT
This sequence comes from Schmidtea polychroa, assembly GCA_959609185.1. NCBI lineage: Eukaryota > Metazoa > Platyhelminthes > Tricladida > Dugesiidae > Schmidtea > Schmidtea polychroa. The sequence continues at coordinate 26,690 of CAUHTR010003336.1, forward strand.
CATGAAAATATTGAAAATCGTGAAAATATTGAAAATATAGAAAATTATTAAAATAATCATACAAATGATGAAAATGATGAAAACGTTGAAAATTATGAAAATGTTCATGAAAATGTTGAAAATTGTGAAAATATTGAAAATGTTGAAAATGATGAAAATATTGAAAATGATGAAAACGTTAAAAATTATGAAAATGTTCCTAAAAATAATCATCAAATATTGAAAATCGTAAATTGATGCAGAAAATAAAATAATAAGAACTTCGCAAATAATAATAATAATAATAGTAATAATACTAATACTAATAATAATAATAATAATAATAATAATAATAATAATAATAATAATAATAATAATAATAATAATAATAATAATAATAATAATAATAATAATAATAATAATAATAATAATAATAATAATAATAATAATAAATAGGAGTTTTACAACATTAATTTCACAAAATACACTGAATGAGATTCATCGATTATGACACCACAACTCTGACATCTACTACAGTTTTTCAAACATATGGAACAAATAATGATATGACCTTGAAAATAATAATATTTTGAAAAATAATAATATGACCTTGAAATTAATAATATTTTGAAGAATAATAATATGACCTTGAAATTAATAATATTTTGAAGAAAAATAATATGACCTTGAAAATAATAATATTTGAAAAAATAATAATATGACCTTGAGAATAATAATATTTTGATAATAATAATATGACCTTGAAAATAATAATATTTGAAAAATAATAATATGACCTTGAAAATAATAATATTTTGAAAAATAATATGACCTTGAAAATAATAATATTTTGAAAAATAATAATATGACCTTGAAAATAATGAAGTTATAATAATGTTATAATAATAATAATAATATTAATACCCTTGCGACATGTTGAATGTGACCAGTACCCTTACGACAAATACACATAAGGGGACAGAATATTTTGTCGGATAAACTCGGACTATATAATAATAATAATAATAATAATAATAATAATAATAATAATAATAATAATAATAATAATAATAATAATAATAATAATAATAATAATAATAATAATAATAATAATAATAATAATAATAATAATAATATTGATTAAAACTTCGAAAATAATAATTTTGAAAATAACATCTTCCGCGTGGGCGTTAATATCTTTCCCAATAATAATGATAAATTAAATTATTACGTAATCAATAATTAAAACAAAAATATTACATAATCAACGACTTAAACAAAATTAAATTATTGAGTAATCGAAAATTAAAACAAAACATATTATTATTACATAATCAACGATTTAAACAAAATTAAATTATTATGTATACGATAATTAAAACAAAAAATAAAAATATTATTATATAATTAACAATTTAAACAAAATTAAATTATTATGTATTCGATAATTAAAACAAAAAATAAAAATATTATTATATAATTAACAATTTAAACAAAATTAAATTATTACGTATTCGATAATTAAAACAAAAAATAAAAATATTATTATATAATTAACAATTTAAACAAAATTAAATTATAACATAATCGATAATTAAAACAGAAATAAACCGCTGGAACAAAAATAGATGTCTTTGTTACTAAAAATAGAACGACCTTGGCGAGTCATCGGATCAATGATCGGATCAAAAATGTTACTAAAAATATATTCAAAATGTTACTAAAAATAGATGTCTTTGTTACTAAAAATAGAACGACCTTGATGATTCAGCGACTGAGTCATGGTCTTTGTTTAAATTACCTTGGTAATTAAAACTTGATGATAATAATAATAATAATAATAATATTAATAATAAATTTTGAAAATATCTTCGAAAATAATAATAATAATAATAATAATAATAATAATAATAATAATAATAATAATAATAATAATAATAATAATAATAATAATAATAATAATAATAATAATAATAATAATAATAATAATAATAATAATAATAATAATAATAATAATAATAATAATAATAATAATAATAATAATAATAATAATAATAATAATAATAATAATAATAATAATAATAATAATAATAATAAGAATAATAATAATATTAATAATAATAATAATAATAATAATAATACTATTGATAGTAATAAATAATATATCCCATGGGCGCGTCATTGTCTTTGTTCAAAAAATAAATGAGTCATCGATGAGTACTTTTTTATTGCCGTTTGTTTGATATGTATATTATAAGGTTTGAAAAATTTAAACCTTGGATCCTTAGACTCTTTGACTTTCAAACTTGGATCATGATACTTACATCTCAAATACCTTTTGTTTGATATGTATATTATAAGGTTTCAAAATTTTTGAACCTTAGACCCTTTCCATGGTATGACCTTTGAGGTTATGACCATCATACTCACCTTTGTATTACCTTTTATTTGACATGTATATATCTATATGTATAATTTTTAAAGGTTTTGGACCCTTTGAAGGTTTGAAGTTTCAGGACCATTCATAAACCTTTGAAAGTATGACCATGATACTTAAATCTCAAATACCTTTTGTTTGATATATATATTATAAGGTTTTAAAATTTTTGAACCTTGAACTCTTGGACCTTCGAACTCACCATCAAAAGTCCTTTTGAATGATATATATATTATATGATTTGCTAAATATTTAATTTTGGATACCCTTTGAAGGTTATTGACCCACCATATACCTTCGAGGGTATAGCCATTAGATAGACCTCTCAAATACCTTTCGACTGATATATATATATTATAAAGTTTGAAAAAATTCGAAGGTTTTTGACCCTTTGAAGGCCGAGGATCCATCATATACCTTCGAGGGTATGACCATTAGATAGACCTCTCAAATACATTTTGTTTGATATGTATATTATAAGGTTTTAAAATTTTTGAACCTTGAACCCTTGGACCTTCGAACTCACCATCAAAAGTCCTTTTGAATGATATATATATTATATGATTTGATAAATATTTAATTTTGGATACCCTTTGAAGGTTATTGACCCACCATATACCTTCGAGGGTATAGCCATTAGATAGACCTCTTAAATACCTTTCGACTGATATATATATTATAAAGTTTGAAAAAATTCGAAGGTTTTTGACCCTTTGAAGGCCGAGGATCCATCATATACCTTCGAGGGTATGACCATTAGATAGACCTCTCAAATACCTTTCGACTGATATATATATTATAAAGTTTGAAAAAATTCGAAGGTTTTTGACCCTTTGAAGGCCGAGGATTCATCATATACCTTCGAGGGTATGACCATTAGATAGACCTCTCAAACACCTTTCGACTGATATATATATTATAAAGTTTGAAAAAATTCGAAGGTTTTTGACCCTTTGAAGGTTAATAACCAACCATACACCTTGAAGGATATGACCATTAGATAGACCTCTTAAATACCTTTCGAATGATACACTTTGGTGAAGGTTTGACCTTAAAATATGACCTTGACCTTTAAAAATATGACATTGGCCTTAAAAATATGACCTTGACCTTAAAAATATGACCTTGGCCTTTAAAAATATGACCTTGGTGAGTCATCCAATGACCTTGATGAGTCATCCAGTGTCCTTGATGAGTCATTCAATGACCTTGATGAGTCATACAATGACCTTGAATGAGTCATGGGCTTTGTTTCAATGACCTTGATGAGTCATCCATTGACCTTGATGAGACATGGTCTTTGTTTCAATGACCTTGATGAGTCATAGGATGAGTCATGGTCTTTGTTTCAAGGATTT
>CAUHTR010003338.1:0-44310 GCA_959609185.1 Schmidtea polychroa
ACCAACATTACTATCAATAGTATTATTATTATTTATTATTATTAATTTCAATATTATTTATTATTATCAATAGTATTATTATTATTTTTGAAGATATTTTCAAAATTTATTATTATTATTATTATTATTATTATTATTATTATTATTATTATTATTATTATTATTATTATCATCATTATCATCAAGTTTTAATTATCAAGGTAATTTAAACAAAGACAATGAGTCAGTCGCTGAGTCACCAAGGTCGTTCTATTTTTAGTAACCAAGACATCTATTTTTAGTAACATTTTTAATATATTTTTAGTAACATTTTTGATCCGATAATTGATCCGATGACTCGCTAAGGTCGTTCTATTTTTAGTAACAAAGACATTTATTTTTTGTTCCAGCGGTTATATAATAATATTTTTGTTTTAATTATCGAATACGTAACAATTTAATTTTGTTTAAATCGTTGATTATAATATAATATTTTTATTTTTTTTGTTTTAATTATCGAATGCGTAATAATTTAATTTTGTTTAAATCGTTAATTATATAATAATATTTTAATTTTTTGTTTTAATTATCGAATACGTAATTATTTAATAATGTTTAAATTGATTATATAACAATATTTTTATTTTTTGTTTTAATTATCGAATACATAATAATTTAATTTTGTTTAAATCGTTGATTATGTAATAATAATATATTTTGTTTTAATTATCGATTACTCAATAATTTAATTTTGTTTTAATTGTTGATTACGTAATAATTTAATTTATCATTATTATTGGGAAAGATATTAACGCCCGCGCGAAAGATTTAATCGAAGTTTTAATCAATATTATTATTATTATATAGTCCGAGTTTATCCGACAAAATATTCTGTCCCCCTATGTGTATTTGTCGTAAGGGTACTGGTCACATTCAACATGTCGCAAGGGTATTAATATTATTATTATAACATTATTATAACTTAATTATTTTCAAGGTCATATTATTATTTTTCAAATTATTATTATTTTCAAGGTCATATTATTATTTTTTCAAATATTATTATTTTCAAGGTCATATTATTATTTTTCAAATATTATTATTTTCAAGGTCATATTATTATTTTTCAAAATATTATTATTCTCAAGGTCATATTATTATTCTTCAAAATATTATTATTTTTCAAAATATTATTAATTTCAAGGTCATATTATTATTTTTCAAAATATTATTATTTTCAAGGTCATATTATTATTCTTCAAAATATTATTATTTTCAAGGTCATATTATTATTTTCAAAGTATATTATTATTTTTCAAATATTATTATTTTCAAGGTCATATTATTATTCTTCAAAATATTATTAATTTCAAGGTCATATTATTATTTTCAAAATATTATTATTTTCAAGGTCATATTATTATTTTTCAAATATTATTATTCTTCAAAATATTATTATTTTCAAGGTCATATTATTATTTTTTCAAATATTATTATTTTCAAGGTCATATTATTATTTTTCAAAATATTATTATTCTCAAGGTCATATTATTATTTTTTCAAATATTATTATTTTCAAGGTCATGTTATTATTCTTCAAAATATTATTAATTTCAAGGTCATATTATTATTTTTCAAAATATTATTATTTTCAAGGTCATATCATTATTTGTTCCATATGTTTGAAAAACTGTAGTAGATATCAGAGTTGTGGTGTCATAATCGATGAATCTCATTCAGTGTATTTTGTGAAATTAATGTTGTAAAACTCCTATTTATTATTATTATTATTATTATTATTATTATTATTATTATTTGCGAAGTTCTTATTATTTTATTTTCTGCATCAATTTACGATTTTCAATATTTGATGATTATTTTTAGACATTTTCATAATTTTTAACGTTTTCATCATTTTCAATATTTTCATCATTTTCAACATTTGCATGATTATTTTAATAATTTTCTACATTTTCAATATTTTCACAATTTTCAACATTTTCATGATTATTTCAGAAACTTTTCATCGAATATTTTTCAAAGTATTATTTTCAAAGAATTATTTTCAAATTATTTTCAAAGTTTATTATTATTATTGTTATTATAATTATTACTATTATTATTATTTTTTGCGAAGTTCTTATTATTTTATTTTTCTGCATCAATTTACGATTTTCAATATTTGATGATTATTTTTAGGAACATTTTCATAATTTTTAACGTTTTCATCATTTTCAATATTTTCATCATTTTCAACATTTTCATCATTTTCAATATTTTCACGATTTTTAACATTTTCATGATTATTTCAGAAACTTTTCATCGAATATTTTTCAAAGTATTATTTTCAAAGAATTATTTTCAAATTATTTTCAAAGTATATTATTATTATTGTTATTATAATTATTACTATTATTATTATTTTTTGCGAAGTTCTTATTATTTTATTTTCGATGTTTTATTATTATTTAATTCATAATTCATAATTCATAATTTTTAACGTTTTCATAATTTTCAACGTTTTTATCATTTTCAACATTTTCATCATTTTCATGATTTGTAACAGTTTCATAATTTTCACGATTTTCAATATTTTCATGATTATTTTCTTCAAAATTCTTATTTTATTATAAAATATTATTATTATCATTATCAAAATTATTTTCAAATTTCTTATTATTTATTTTCAAAGTATATTATTATTATTATTATTATTATTATTATTATTATTATTATTATTATTATTATTATTATTATTATTATTATTATTATTATTATTATATATGCTCCTAGTCTATCCGACAAAATATTTTGTCCTCCTATGGGTACTGCTCACACTCAACAGGTTGCAAGGGTACTAGTCATGCTTATTATTATTGTTATACAATATGATGTTACTTAGACATTTGAAGGTTCAACCATGGTTACAATTTCTACATTTTGAAAACACTAATTTGATTTATGAATGGATAGCAAAAACCTATTTGATTGAAAATAAGCTAACGGAAAAAACTGAACGATGTTAAGAAAAGGTATTTAACTTGTTCAATTTGTAAAGAAAATCAAGTTTCGCTTTTGTATTTACCGTGTGGTCACGTAATTGTTTATTCTAAGTGTCACGAGAAGAATGTTCACAATTGTCAAACCTGTTCAACACTGATTAATGAATATCATATTATATACATGTAAGTTCTCAATACAAATCAATACAATATCAAAGTCAAATGAATTATTACCATACATAATGACGGTACTATAATGTAGAAAATTTTCAAACATTGAATAATATGAAATCATCTTGGTAATTAAATATATTGGGCGCAACTACCAAATGTTGATGATATGATGAATGGTTTGGTATTTATGATATTATTTTAGATTATTCAGAATGAAATATACCCATGAGTTCATCAAAATGGAAAAAGATCTTTGCAAAAACCATGAAGATGCTGGAAAAGCAGAAGAAACCCTAACCAATATTTTAAAGTTGCCATTATATGTTGCAGTAGTATTGGGTTATTATTGTTTCGTAAATAAATGTTTTAATTTGTTTTTATAAATTTATTGTTTTATTTTAATACCTTTTAATTAAAACATATTCATTATTAATTCATTTTGTTTTAATATTTGTATTAATTTTTTAAATAGTGTTATTCATATATATGGAAATTTACATACAATTATATATTATATACAATTATATTTACAATTATTATAAATCATAATGATGCTTTTCTTCTGTCCATTGATTCTCCTCTGATAGTAATATCAGAGTAATAGTAATAGTAATAGTAATATCTACTGCCATAATCATCTTCGACAAAATGCAAAGATAATATTTCTAGTGTCTTTGTTAATTATGCACTTGTATTGCAAATTTATTAGTCATACAATTATATTATTTTTGCATGCCCTGACATAATATTATTATTTATTTTTATTATGATTATTTTATTTAACACTACCATATAGCAAAATTTTAGGCAATTTAGTGAAAGGTTATTTTAAATATATAGCGATTTCTTAAGTAAAATATTTTTCCAGATAAATTTACCAATTTAGTTAGAAATCCCTGGTTTTTGGCTGTACCATTTAATTAAAATATTCTCGGATTCATAACAAATATTTTGATATAGTTGATACATATACCAATTATTTCAATTATTTAACTAGAAACATAACAGAATTCTTAGGTAATATAGTATTTTTTAGTTAATTTATAAATATTATCTGACATTTTGATGTGTTTGACAACAAATTAATCAATAAAAACCATAGCATTTTGTAAGTTTTTATATATAGTCTGAATTTATCCGACAAAATATTCTGTCCCCCTATGTGTATTTGTCGTAAGGGTACTGGTCACATTCAACATGTCGTAAGGGTATATTAATTAAGGCCTATGTATATTAGTTAATAATTCTTAGGTAATTTAGTGAGAAATGGATGATCATGGATATCAGAAGTTAGTGAATAATTTGAATATAACTTACCGAATTCTTATTTCGAGCGACTAATTTATTGGTTAACTTTGTCATGTTTAGTCATTTAATATTTAGCAAAAGGTAATATATGCATATTTAGCATTTCATAGGTAATTTATTCATCTAGTGCTCATTACAATAGTTAATATAACTTCGTGAGAAATGCATGGTCATTAATATATTCATTGATAATTTTGGTAGAAAGTCTTTATCATTTGGAGTAAATTTCTATCTTTGTTCGAGTCAAAAAAGAGTCATAATAGAAACATTTGGTTATCATTTAACCAATTAAAGTGGTTATTAGTTAGAAATATAGGGTTACAAGTGTTTTCTAATTTAATGAGATGATCATTGGGTGTAATATATCTTTGTGAGAAATACATGGTCGTATAGGTTAAGATGTTTGAGTAACCAAAACAGGGATATTTTGTGTGAATAATTTAAGAATATTGGTTAATTTTCTCTTTTTTAGTCATTTAAAATAATATTTAACAAAGGTAATTTAGCAAAATATCATTGAAAAATTTATCCATCCGATAACAATATTCCTTCCCTTTACCCTTAATATTCAACCGATTTAATTTCTAGAAATCTAATTAAAATCATAAATTTTCTTCACTGATATCCCCACAATGAATAAAATAACTTCTTAAATAAAATAATTTAAAGAAATAACCTTTGATATCAATCCCAATTAATTCTAAAGATTTCAAATATTTCATTGTCAAAACCAAGTAAATAGATCATTAACCCTAAACGACTTAATAAAACATTGGATAATTAATAAAAACTTGTTCTGAAACATAAATTACTGTGCAATAACATTCATCACGACCTAATAAACCTCTAAAACGATATAATTTCACAGGAACTATTATTAATTCATAGCTGACTATTTCCTTTTAAAATTTTACCAATAAGAACATTATCGATTTAAATAGAGATTTCAAAACATGTTTACCTTAACCGACCCCTCACCAAATATTTCTACCCTTTAAATACCCCCTTAAAAATCATATATTACCATATTAACTGAACCTTCACTAAATCCAACCGACTTTAATATATTAGCCCTTTAATATATCAATTCTCTTAAAATCCATACAAAATTCTTCAAAATATGAATTTTATTTAATTGTTACTGACATCCTTCCATTGAAATAATTTAGTATCTAAATTCATGTAGTAAGAGCCCACTAAAAGATCACTAAAATCAATATTTTCTACAAATATTTCACCACATTTACCATCAAATACCTAACTAGAGATGAAATATATTGATCATAATTCTTTATCGATTCAGCCAATTATATAGCAATTATATCTTTCAAAATCACAAATTTCAGTATATTTTACAATAATTTTCAAAGATTTCAAATATATCATGATGATAAAATTAGCTGCTTTCAACTTTAGAATTTTAATATTTAAAAGTTCATCAATATTCTTTGGAAATATATGAAAGAATTATTTAGTCAAATTCAATACAAAGTCATCATAAAAATTAAATAATAATCACTTGATTATTGTAAAAACTCTAATTATTAACCTAACTGTCATTAAAAATCATTTTTATTTAAATTTAAAAACAAGTCAATAAAATATAGCAAATTATCAAGAAATTAATTAAATTTGTCTTAGAATTAACACTAAAACCTTAAATTTCAAAATATTCTTTCACAAAACATGTTAGTAATAATGTTAGTAAAATCCCGCTAACTCTAAAAATTTACCAATGAATTTAATGCCAAATAATAACCAAATATTTGACTAAATAAAATCATTAAAACACACCAGTACCTTTACGACCAGTACCCTTACGACCAGTACTTATTGTGAACAGTACCCATAGAGGGAGAAAATATCTTGTCGGATAAACTCAGAGTATTTATAATAAAATTTGATGGAGTTATTATTAATTCGTTTTATTAATACGATAAATACACATAGGGGGACAGAATATTTTGTCGGATAAATTCAGACTATATATAAAAACTTACAAAATGCTATGGTTTTTATTGATTAATTTGTTGTCAAACACATCAAAATGTCAGATAATATTTATAAATTAACTAAAAAATACTATATTACCTAAGAATTCTGTTATGTTTCTAGTTAAATAATTGAAATAATTGGTATATGTATCAACTATATCAAAATATTTGTTATGAATCCGAGAATATTTTAATTAAATGGTACAGCCAAAAACCAGGGATTTCTAACTAAATTGGTAAATTTATCTGGAAAAATATTTTACTTAAGAAATCGCTATATATTTAAAATAACCTTTCACTAAATTGCCTAAAATTTTGCTATATGGTAGTGTTAAATAAAATAATCATAATAAAAATAAATAATAATATTATGTCAGGGCATGCAAAAATAATATAATTGTATGACTAATAAATTTGCAATACAAGTGCATAATTAACAAAGACTTTGCAATAAATGGGTATGATTAACAAAGACACTAGAAATATTATCTTTGCATTTTGTCGAAGATGATTATGGCAGTAGATATTACTATTACTATTACTATTACTCTGATATTACTATCAGAGGAGAATCAATGGACAGAAGAAAAGCATCATTATGATTTATAATAATTGTAAATATAATTGTATATAATATATAATTGTATGTAAATTTCCATATATATGAATAACACTATTTAAAAAATTAATACAAATATTAAAACAAAATGAATTAATAATGAATATGTTTTAATTAAAAGGTATTAAAATAAAACAATAAATTTATAAAAACAAATTAAAACATTTATTTACGAAACAATAATAACCCAATACTACTGCAACATATAATGGCAACTTTAAAATATTGGTTAGGGTTTCTTCTGCTTTTCCAGCATCTTCATGGTTTTTGCAAAGATCTTTTTCCATTTTGATGAACTCATGGGTATATTTCATTCTGAATAATCTAAAATAATATCATAAATACCAAACCATTCATCATATCATCAACATTTGGTAGTTGCGCCCAATATATTTAATTACCAAGATGATTTCATATTATTCAATGTTTGAAAATTTTCTACATTATAGTACCGTCATTATGTATGGTAATAATTCATTTGACTTTGATATTGTATTGATTTGTATTGAGAACTTACATGTATATAATATGATATTCATTAATCAGTGTTGAACAGGTTTGACAATTGTGAACATTCTTCTCGTGACACTTAGAATAAACAATTACGTGACCACACGGTAAATACAAAAGCGAAACTTGATTTTCTTTACAAATTGAACAAGTTAAATACCTTTTCTTAACATCGTTCAGTTTTTTCCGTTAGCTTATTTTCAATCAAATAGGTTTTTGCTATCCATTCATAAATCAAATTAGTGTTTTCAAAATGTAGAAATTGTAACCATGGTTGAACCTTCAAATGTCTAAGTAACATCATATTGTATAACAATAATAATAAGCATGACTAGTACCCTTGCAACCTGTTGAGTGTGAGCAGTACCCATAGGAGGACAAAATATTTTGTCGGATAGACTAGGAGCATATATAATAATAATAATAATAATAATAATAATAATAATAATAATAATAATAATAATAATAATATACTTTGAAAATAAATAATAAGAAATTTGAAAATAATTTTGAAAATGATAATAATAATATTTTATAAATAAAATAAGAATTTTGAAGAAAATAATCATGAAAATATTGAAAATCGTGAAAATTATGAAACTGTTACAAATCATGAAAATGATGAAAATGTTGAAAATGATAAAAACGTTGAAAATTATGAAAACGTTAAAAATTATGAATTATGAATTATGAATTAAATAATAATAAAACATCGAAAATAAAATAATAAGAACTTCGCAAAAAATAATAATAATAGTAATAATTATAATAACAATAATAATAATATACTTTGAAAATAATTTGAAAATAATTCTTTGAAAATAATACTTTGAAAAATATTCGATGAAAAGTTTCTGAAATAATCATGAAAATGTTAAAAATCGTGAAAATATTGAAAATGATGAAAATGTTGAAAATGATGAAAATATTGAAAATGATGAAAACGTTAAAAATTATGAAAATGTTCCTAAAAATAATCATCAAATATTGAAAATCGTAAATTGATGCAGAAAAATAAAATAATAAGAACTTCGCAAAAAATAATAATAATAGTAATAATTATAATAACAATAATAATAATAAACTTTGAAAATAATTTGAAAATAATTCTTTGAAAATAATACTTTGAAAAATATTCGATGAAAAGTTTCTGAAATAATCATGAAAATGTTGAAAATTGTGAAAATATTGAAAATGTAGAAAATTATTAAAATAATCATGCAAATGTTGAAAATGATGAAAATATTGAAAATGATGAAAACGTTAAAAATTATGAAAATGTCTAAAAATAATCATCAAATATTGAAAATCGTAAATTGATGCAGAAAATAAAATAATAAGAACTTCGCAAATAATAATAATAATAATAATAATAATAATAATAATAATAATAATAAATAGGAGTTTTACAACATTAATTTCACAAAATACACTGAATGAGATTCATCGATTATGACACCACAACTCTGACATCTACTACAGTTTTTCAAACATATGGAACAAATAATGATATGACCTTGAAAATAATAATATTTTGAAAAATAATAATATGACCTTGAAATTAATAATATTTTGAAGAATAATAACATGACCTTGAAAATAATAATATTTGAAAAAATAATAATATGACCTTGAGAATAATAATATTTTGAAAAATAATAATATGACCTTGAAAATAATAATATTTTGAAAAAATAATAATATGACCTTGAAAATAATAATATTTTGAAGAATAATAATATGACCTTGAAAATAATAATATTTTGATATTAATAATATGACCTTGAAAATAATAATATTTGAAAAATAATAATATGACCTTGAAAATAATAATATTTTGAAGAATAATAATATTTGAAAAATAATAATATGACCTTGAAAATAATAATATTTTGAAAAATAATAATATTTTGAAGAATAATAATATGACCTTGTAAATAATAATATTTTGAAGAATAATAATATTTTGAAGAATAATAATATGACCTTGAAAATAATAATATTTTGAAAAATAATAATATGACCTTGAAAATAATAATATTTGAAAAATAATAATATGACCTTGAAAATAATAATAATTTGAAAAATAATAATATGACCTTGAAAATAATTAAGTTATAATAATGTTATAATAATAATATTAATACCCTTGCGACATGTTGAATGTGACCAGTACCCTTAGGACAAATACACATAGGGGGACAGAATATTTTGTCGGATAAACTCGGACTATATAATAATAATAATATTGATTAAAACTTCGATTAAATCTTTCGCGCGGGCGTTAATATCTTTCCCAATAATAATGATAAATTAAATTATTACGTAATCAACAATTAAAACAAAATTAAATTATTGAGTAATCGATAATTAAAACAAAATATATTATTATTACATAATCAACGATTTAATCAAAATTAAATTATTACGTATTCGATAATTAAAACAAAAAAAAATAAAAATATTATTATATAATTAACAATTTAAACAAAATTAAATTATTACGTATTCGATAATTAAAACAAAAAATAAAAATATTATAATATAATCAACGATTTAAACAAAATTAAATTATTACGCATTCGATAATTAAAACAAAAAAAATAAAAATATTATAATATAATCAACGATTTAAACAAAATTAAATTATTACGTATTCGATAATTAAAACAAAAATATTATTATATAACCGCTGGAACAAAAAATAAATGTCTTTGTTACTAAAAATAGAACGACCTTAGCGAGTCATCGGATCAATTATCGGATCAAAAATGTTACTAAAAATATATTAAAAATGTTACTAAAAATAGATGTCTTGGTTACTAAAAATAGAACGACCTTGGTGACTCAGCGACTGACTCATTGTCTTTGTTTAAATTACCTTGATAATTAAAACTTGATGATAATGATGATGATAATAATAATAATAATAATAATAATAATAATAATAATAATAATAATAATAATAATAATAATAATAATAATAATAAATTTTGAAAATATCTTCAAAAATAATAATAATACTATTAATAATAATAAATAATAATAATACTATTGATAGTAATAAATAATAAATCCCATGGGCGATTCATTGTCTTTGTTCTGAAAATGATGAGTCATCGATGAGTACTTTTGTATTACCGTGGTTTTGATATCTATATTATAAGGTTTGAAAAATTTTAACCTTGGATCCTTGGACTCTTTGACCTTCAAATTTGGACCATCATACTCATCTTTAAATTACCTTTTGTTTGATATGTATATTATAAGGTTTCTAATTTTTGAACCTTGGACCCTTTCGAGGGTATGACCTTTAAGGGTATGATTATCATACTCACCTTTGAATTACCTTTTATTTGACATGTATATATCTATATGTATAATTTTTAAAGGTTTTGGACCCTTTGAAGGTTTGAAGGTTCAGGACCATTCATAAATCTTTGAAAGTATGACCATGATACTTACATCTCAAATACCTTTTGTTTGATATGTATATTATAAGGTTTTAAAATTTTTGAACCTTGGACCCTTGGACCTTCGAACTCACCATCAAAAGTCCTTTTGAATGATATATATATATATATTATATGATTTGAAAAATATTTAATTTTGGACACCCTTTGAAGGTTATTGACCCACCATATACCTTCGAGGGTATAGCCATTAGATAGACCTCTCAAATACCTTTCGACTGATATATATATTATAAGGTTTGAAAAATTCGAAGGTTTTTGACCCTTTGAAGGTTATTGACCAACCATACACCTTCGAGCATATTACCATCATACTTACCTCTCAAATACCTTTCGACTGATATATATATATATATATATATATATATTATAAAGTTTGAAAAAAATCGAAGGTTTTTGACCTTTTGAAGGTTATTAACCAACCATACACCTTCGAGGATATGACCATTAGATAGACCTCTCAAATACCTTTCGAATGATACCCTTTGGTGAAGGTTTGACCTTAAAATATGACCTTGACCTTAAAAATATGACCTTGATGAGTCATCCTTTGACCTTGAATGAGTCATGGTCTTTGTTTCAGTGACCTTGACGAGTCATCCAATGACCTTGATGAGTCATGGTCTTTGTTTCAATGACCTTGATGAGTCATCCAATGACCTTGAGTGAGTCATGGTCTTTGTTCTAATGACCTTGATGAGTCATCGGGTGAGTCATGGGCTTTGTTTCAATGACCTTGATGAGTCATATGTCTTTGTTTAAAATTTGACCTTGAAAAATTTTTTTTCGTTTACCCCTCCCCCCCGGGGGTGTGCCAGAGGTGACATGTGCCAGTGGTGACATATCCTACTACTCAATAATAAGCCAGTAGTAATCAATAAAAAGAAGAACGTTTTGTAAAGTAGAAATCTATAGTCTTTCATTGTAATTTAAATTATCCTCAATTCCGCGTGGTGTTGAGTTGACAATTATTTATTTTTGATAAAATTCTATTATTTTTGTTAAATTTAGACATTTAGAAAAGGTTTTTCTACTGATTGTAATTAAAATTATTATAGAAGCTGTATAAAAAAATTAATTTAAAAATCATTTGATAAAATACAATAAAGAATACTTAGTTGGTTGTTAGTACTTGGTTGTTTTTTACTTGGTTGATAGTACATGGTACTTGGTAGGTGATTCTAGGTACTTGGTATCTAGTTGTACCTGATAGTTGTTGGTATCTGATTGTTGAATTATTATTATTATTATTATTATTATTATTATTATTATTATTATTATTATTATTATTATTATTATTATTATTATTATTATTATTATTATTATTATTATTATTATTTGTTTCGACCAGTCAGAGGGGGATTGCCTCTGACTGGCAGTTTGTTTGGCGTTTTTTGTATCGCGTCTGTGCGCGCGGTATGATTAGACCAAATTCGGTTGGTGTGCGCACACAGACGCGAGAAAAAATAATAATTGTTTGGCTGAATCAATCGATATATATGTTTTTCTGGAATTGTAGATTTTTGAATGGATTTTGAATTCTAAGTTTTGTTGGGTTAAATGAATTGATTTAAACTCGATTGGAATTTTTGTAGTATATTTATGCCACCAATCTTTGAGCAAACTAGCTATGGTGAAGCTGAAATAGTCTTTATGCAATTAGACAATATCCACAGCGTTCGCAGTTCCTTTGATTGTATATCTATGTTTTCTATGAATATTGAAAACTGGTTCGCAAGCATTGAAAATTTATAGTGGTTGGAATATTTAAGCAAGATATTAAAATCAGCTTGGGATATTGCCAAAGCATTAAATGACGATGTTGTTAGTCTGACGATTGTACAACCTTTATATCTGCATTCTGAGAATTCGAAAGCTCCAATTCAAATGTATATTAACAGCTCAGAAAGGTGCAGTACAAGCAGGAATGGCGGTAGAGGATGCAATGCAGCACGCCCGAAGTCCAATTTCAACTTGGTGATCGGTCAAGGTCGCTCAATGGCTTCATTTATTTTATGCGTCGAAAGACATGGAAGATCAGCTATGATTCATTGTTCTGATGGCAGAAGGGTCGAACTATTATCCAGTGTCTTGAATTCAATAAATTTTCATCTTAACTTTTTATGGAAACAATTATTATTATTATTATATTATTTTTATCAATATTATTATTATTATTATTATTATTATTATTATTATTATTATTATTATTATTATTATTATTATTATTATTATTATTATTATTATTATTATTATTATTATTATTATTATTATTATTATTATTATTATTATTATTATTATTATTATTATTATTATTATTATTATTATTATTATTATTATTATTATTATTATTATTATTATTAGTATTATTATTATTATTATTATAATTATTATTATTAATATTAATATTAATATTACTTTTTTATTATTATTTTTATTATTATTATAATTAATTTTATTAATATTAATACTATTATTATTATTTTTATTTTTATTCTATTATTATTTTTATTAATTTTTTATATTATTATTTTTATTATCATTGAAATTTGCATCTTAATTTGTCTTTGACAATTAATTCATTAAAATTTCTATTTAAAATTGAATTAAAAAACTTTCATTTAAACTTGGTTTTTAAAATATTTCATTAAAATTTTCATTAAAAATTTGCTTTAAAAATTATACCATAAAAATTTCTACTAAATTTTAATTTAAAAAAATATTCCAATAAAAATTTCATTAAAAATTAACTTAAAAAAATTATTCCATAAAAATTTCTATTAAAATTTGACTTTAAAAATTATTTCATAAAAATTTCATTTTACATTTTTATTTCTCAAAAGCTGTTGGTTATTGAAACTTTTTGTTAATAAATTTTAATTTAAAATTTTGAACCTATAATTTACTCAATTATTCTTAATTTACTTATTTACCCTTATTTACATATTTAACCAATAATTTCATTTAGTGAATGATTAATTGACATCTTAAATTACTATTGAAAAATAATACATAAAAATTTCGATCTAAAATTAACATTGAAAAATAATTCATAAAAAATTTCATCTAAAATTAACATTGAAAAATATTTCATAAAAATTTTCATCTAAATATTAAGATTGAAAAATATTTCATAAAAATTTTCATCTAAAATTAACATTGAAAAATATTTCATAAAAATTTCTATTTAAAATTATCTTAAAAAAATATTCGTTAAAAATTTTCATTTAAAATTTTCAATTCTCAATCTCCAACTATTATTTCCACTTTTTGTTAATAAATTTAAAAATCTAACTTTAATTTACTTATTTAACGTTAATTTAAATTTTTTGACCATTGATTACTTAATTTTAAATTTTGAACTTTAGTTAACTTTAATTTAATTTTTTAGAACCTTATTTAATTATTCGAGCTCATTCATTACTTTAATTAAAAATTTTGAACCTTGATTTACTTTAATCAAAAAAAAAACAAAATTAGTAAAATCTTATTTAAAGTAGCTAAATAAAGTTATTATACAAAATCAAGAATAAACAAAGAAGTTAACTGATCAAGACTTGTAATTGTGATGTGCTAAACACATTCTTCTTATTAATGATATCTCTAAATAACTAGCGTATGAAAAATAAAAATATATATAAAGGATTAAAAATATTAAAAGGACGGTGGCAACATTTGGGTTAATTAACTTTAATTTAAAAACTTGAACCTTAATTTACTTATTTCAGCCCATTAATTACCAAAAATATCCAATGATTTACTTTAATTTAAAATTTTGAGCCCATAATTTGCTTATATATCCTTAATTTAATTATATGAGCTCTTAATTAACTTTAATTTAAAAATTTGGACCTTAATTAACTTATTTGAACCCATTGATTACTTTAATTTAAAAATTTGATCCTTAATTTACTTATTTGAACCCATTGATTGTTTTAATTTTAAATTTTAGACCATAATTATATTATTTGAACCCATAGATTACTTTAATTTATTTTTTTAGAACATTAATTAACTTATTTGAACTCATTGATTACTTTAATTTATTTATTTAGGATCTTAATTTACTAATTTGAACCTTAATTTACTTTAATTCGAAAGTTTAACCCTTAATTTACTTTAATTAAATTTTTTTGGACCATAATTTACTTTAATTTAAAATTTTAGAAAATAATTCAATTTTTAGGCCCATAATTGACTATAATTCAAATATCTGAACCTTGAATTTACTTTAATTTAATTATTTGGACCATAATTAACTTATTTGAACCAATTGATTACTTTAATTTAATTTTTAGATTCATCATTTACTTTAATTTTAAATTTTAGAACCATAATTTACTTTATTTGACAAATCTGAGCCTGTTGATTACTGTAATTCAATTTTTAGACACATAATTTGCTTTAATTTAAAAATTTACTATGCTTTTTTAATGTAGACCACTTTTTCTATTGAAATTCTTAGGACCATGAAGACCCACCCAAATAATACTGACTTATCCTTGGCTTTTTGTATTGAAAATCCCAGAAAATAAACATTGGGCAGTACGGGAGCAATTATGTAATCAAAAAAGCAAAAAATGTCTACGGCAACAATTATGTAATCAAAAGTTTTAAAAATTTTACCCCCCCCCTAACTACCTACTAATATCAAAGCAGAAATCAAATTTAAGCAGGTGACATTACAGAAGACAATGTAAAGTGATGTACGACTAGAAGTATGATGACAATTATTTAATACTACGGGATGAAATTCAAAAAAATTACGAACAGAAAAAACAGGAGGCTACAGTTTCGAAGGAGTAGCAAGGAGTCAAAACTATATATTTTTAAGTTTGTATATTTTTCATACGGAATTTTTGATTTTGAATAAATGTGATTTTCAAATTTCGGTGATGGATGAATTACAAGCAGCCATCGAATAACACGGTACTCTATTTGGTCAATCCTTACGTTAATTCTCGTGTCTGTGTGCGTGTTATTCACCTAACCGCGAAATATAACATTATCTATAATCTAAATAAAAATCAATAAATATATATTATAGGAACTCACAAACTTACCTGTGTGTAGAAATTTAATGCTGCGAAATTGAACATATTTATTATAGGAATCTAAAAAGTGAGAGAAAATAATTAAGCATACAAACACAGCATACATAATGAAAAATACATACAAAATTAAGTAAAGTGTTTTTCATGCGAAATATACATTGATTAACATATAATTAACATATCAATATTTTCAAATTATTTAAAAAGTTATGTACAAAAATACTTTTGAATCAGATTCTGACTGCTCTACCTTGAGCTTTAGGGAAAAAGAAGTAAATACATCGTAAGATTTAATTATAAAATAATTTAGAATATAAAATTTCTTTAGATTTACAGATATTGAAGAAGATCCTTCGACATCTTTGAATTTGCAGGAAAAAAATCGCAAATCGTAAATTTTAATAAATTATTTTAACAAATTAATATTTTCATAGAATTACAGAAATAGACAAAATTCGAAAGAAGATTACAAAAACTTAAAAAATATTTTATCCATTCTTTACTAAATGTCTTTAAAAAATAAATGTTTGGTGATTACTTTACTTATTTATAATTATAAAAATATCTAACTTACATTTTTACGAAATAAATCCAAATAAATCCAAATAAATCCAAATAAAATACCATAAAATTCCTAAAAAAACACCTGAAATTTAATTATCAATGTTATATATTATCAATATTATAAATGCTGACTAACAGTAATATTTAAGAACTTGAATAATGATCTCATAATTATATAAAATCAAAATTCAAGTCCTAAAAATTACTTTAATTCAAAAACTTACCTTTAAACGAATTTTGGAAAATTGAATAAATGAAATTAAGTTAACATTGTCATATAATTGGTGACTTACCTCAAATTTATTTGAAAGATATAATGATTATGATGAAATATGAAGATTATTTATGGGATTTAATTGTAAAATGTGAGGAATCACAACAATTAGAATTGGGAAACGATAACAATCAAATAAATATTTATTAACTAAAACAAATCAATGGATTACTGAACCGATTAATGAAGCAGAAAAGTATCGATATGATGATATCGATTACTAAAAAGATGTCAGAAACACTCAAAAACAAAATCGAAGTTAGACAATTCATGATGGCATTGGTAATGATAATCTAAGACATTTCGATGCAAGTTAATGTATCTTTGCGAACGGATTTGGCAGAATCTACGCTGACAATTTATCACTATTTTTAGTTTTTAAAAATTCCTTTTTCCTATCAATGGTTAATTAATTTGGACAATGATTTGTAAAAATTTAATTGTTTCCAAAAATTCCAAGTTTTTTATTATTTAATATTGTCTTATTTTTCCAATATTTTTGTCGCTCCCACTTTTTGTATTTTTATTATTTTATTTTTAATCAACAGAATAGAATAGCCATCAATTTTAATGGGGAAAATCAATTCTTTATAGTAAGTAGATTAACAACTTACTATAGAGATTTAAAAATTTGGAATATTGATTTTAAAATTGAAAATTAAACATAAAATTAATAAATACAAAGAAAGATTTATGAAATGGTATGCGAATAAATGATTTTTATGATTCCTTTTTATCAGGCGAATAAATATTAGTTCTGTTTATTATTATTATTATTATTATTTTGTTGTAATTAAAATAAAGTCGTCAACATGTCAGCCAGGGTTTCCAACTCGACCATTTTAACCCGAAGACTTCGGTTTTGATGTTGTAACTTCGGGTCTTCGGGTTTGTCAAAATATTTTCAAAATGTTTGCAGGTTTAGTTTTTATTTAATTCTGCAGGGATTATTAGTTATTTTTTGCTGGGATTAGATTAATTGTTGGTAAAGTTAGCTGGGATAATAATATCAGTTGTCAATTTTAAATTTCATTTTGCAGTTGAACGTTGAGTGAAGGTGAAGTAATGCAAAGGTATAATAAATAAAAAAATTAAAACATGTAATTAATATAAATATAATCAATAATACAAGGAATACAAGAATTAATTATATTTTCTGAAGTTCCTATTTTTTATGTTTTATTGAATAAATTTTGTTGTTTTATTGTTATTGAATAAATATATTTTGTTATATATTCATATGTATTTATTATATATTATTTAATCTTCGGATGTAAAAATAATTTCTTCAGGTCTGACTCGTTCCAGAGTTGGTAACCCTGACCTCAGCGGTCGCGCCACAATTTTTTAAAGGAGACTGTTGGACACAACAAGCTCTTAGTTAGATATTAGTAGCAATCTTTTATTTAATAGGTATTCAAATATATTCATCTATATTAACAATCTAAATATGCATTCAAGTATATTTATCCGTATTAACAATCTATTATTTAATAAATATTCAAATATATTCATCTGTACAAGCTATTTATTATTTAATAGGTATTTAAATATGGGGCTGTTCACTTATTACTTAACGCGATTAGCGGAGGGTCGGGTGCCTAGAAAAGTGTTACGATTTGTTACAGGGGAGGAGGGTCTGAAATTTGTTACGTAACCTTTCAAAAATTAATGAATAATTTTTATTTTTCTTTGCTCGTCTAGTATTAAAATTCTAATATAATATATATTTTATATAACTATGTAATTCTTTTTAAAGAATCTCAATAATATTTCGAAACTTTGGATTGCATCTTAAGTATACATAAGAAAAGTTATAAGCAGACGTGAGAAAGAAGTTTTAGTGCAACTCAAATTTTTGAGTCTATTTGATATATGAATATGAAAAGATAATGCATTCGACTGTCTTTTATTTTTGTTTCATTTTTATTATTAGGTACTTAAACTTGAACAAAATATAAGAAAAATTTGAAAGGATAAAATAGCTAAGTATTTCAGAGAAATATTGATACAAAAACAAACAGAAATTAAATGAACCCATCGATTGATAAAATTATATCAAGTTCGACTGATGAAGCAATTTGGCAGTTATTATTTGGACTATTACTCACCGTCTTGTCGTAATAAATCCTGAATTTAGAATCTTGAAAGGTGAATATTTTGTGTAATTGTGTTAGCAGAAATCAAATCGATTGTAATTGCGATAGACAATAAATATTGATAATATAGAGAAGTTGTCATTCTTGTTGATATTTCAAGACACGCTTGAAATTAGATAAGTAATTGTTAATTTCATATTTCACCGACACATCCAGAAAAACTATCGACTGCCCATCTGTTTTATGTTTAACCGCCACCTGCTGAAATCATTTTCAAAATTTATACTACGCATCATTTTATTGACTCTCCGTAGTCGAACAGTTAATGTAATTTAAAATTACATTACTATCATACCAAACTCAAACTAACCGAGTAAAAATATTAGTTTAAATACGAATATCTTAAATCCTTAATGCCCATTTCTTAATGAAATTATTTTAAAAAAATTTCGCGACCCACAATTTAAGAATCCCATATATGAAATTAATAATAAAATTGATAAAATAGTGAGTATTTATATAATTACAAACACACTCTTTTATAAATAAAAATGCCTTTATTGCATCTAATAAAATACAATGTATATTATGGTTAAGTTTAATGATGTTCGATCTGGGAAAAAATAATATTTTAAATTAATTTAATAACAGAATGTCACTAAAGTCTAATGAATTTTATATAAAAAGATGAAATTTCTAAATATAACATTCTATTAACACTTATTTACAGGTACTGAATTACCAATAAAGAATAATCACTAACATTGTAGAAAATTAAAATCACAAAAATCGCTTGATAGAAAACTTGAAACAAAAAGATAACTTTACAATAAATTAACCAGTCGTAATTCAGCAAATACCTAATATTGAAAATAAAATTGATTGGATGGGAGAAAATACTGTATTATTAATAATAACTGCATAACGAACAGACAAAACGAAAGCGTAATTGACTGAAACAAAGACTATGCTGAAAGAGATATAAAGATCATCGGATTGTAACAGTGCCACAAGCACTATCATTTCTACTACTACCACTACTGGAAGAGAGATATAACGGTGGCATATTGTTTGGACTTCCAGCATTTACAGAATTTGTAGAGGACACAGATGACGATGCATTCATCCAATAAACTTCCAAAAGAAGTTGTTCTTTTAAGCAACTGGTAATTCCACTCAATCCATTCCCTTTCCAATCTTGATTAGTTCTTGGACACCCAATTAATGGAGCACTACCACGTCGACGTTGATTATAAATTGTAGGATTTTGCGATGCCCTTGGTGCCGACGAGCATTTGTTTAAATTATTAATAGGATTAGATTCTTCCCAAGCTGAAGGAATAGGAAAAGCCTTCACAATTAATGGAAGACTACCTCTTCGGCGACCAGGATTAAAAATTGAATTCGTTCTAACTTGTTGAGGAAGGGAACCTCTTCGACAGGATGGAACTTGTGATGAAACTGCTGGCCTAGCAAAGGTTATCATTGTTGTTGATAAACGATGTTTCGTTTGTTGAGACTTGTTAAACGAGTTCAAAAAATTGTCAGGCAATGATAATCTCCTATGAATATTAGAACAGGGTTTTGAAGTACACGATGAAACAAGAGTAGTTTCTTCTGTCAATGTTGCTAGACCAGATAACGGAACAATTGAATTAGCCATAGAACAGGTAATAACATTAAGATCAACTTTTGCTAAAGAACCATGAACAATTTTGGCAGAGACCGCCGAATACCTTTGCTTATATATTTCCCATTTGTATAGATTGATATCAACATATTTAATTAATAAACTAGACAAAACGGATTTCAAAAATGAGTTCCATTGAGTTAGTAGTGGACGCACAATAAATCGAATAAAACCTTAAAATAGAAAACAAATATCAACGAAATGGAAATTAAAATATTTTACCTAATTGAATATCAACTTTTGTAGTCATACACCTATCATGAGTAATTAGAACAGAGAGACCCTGAGTTTTCTCCATGTCCCCTTGTAGGAAAAATTCTTCACATACTAAACTAGCCCATCCCAAAGTTACAGGCCAACATCGAGATGGATTGCTTATATCAGCACACTTAAGAGCCAGCTAAAAAATTAATAAGTATTATATTGGATGTTTATAATTTTATATATAATTTTAATATAATTTTGACATATTGAGTTTGAAGAAATGCACATTTAGAGATATAATTTTTCTGAAATTACAAGACAACTTTTTTTAGGATACTTGTTTTCATTTTAAGTCTAAAAGATGGATATATCAAATAAATTCGTAGATATATAATAAAACAAACTTCGAAAACGTTTAGGCAAATTTAGCATATAAAAATACTTAAAAAGTTTTATGAATGAGAGTGCTCTACAAGTTGACTGACAACAAAAATATTAAAGAACAGAAATTTGTGTTGCGCTAAGGAGACAAAAATTAAATTAATTCTAGTTAAGAAAAATTGCATTCTTATAGTCGTTTGAGAGTTACAACCTTCCTCAATCCAACTTTTCACTTCAATCTCAAACTCGTTTTAAGTCGCCGAGAAATAAGTACACCGGTTCCATTCAACACGTGCGCGTTCGGAAATTGTCATATATCTGAAATCGATTAATCGAAATGGCACCCAATAATGCTTTTCGATCACGTCACAACACTTCCTGTCCTTCTCAGTCAAATTTAGTACAACTGAAGTATACAAGCCAAATCATATCAATATACCAATTTAAATTTTGTCGACTTTACGCCTACTGCATTAATTTATAAATTTTTATAAGTTCATTTTGCTGAGATTTACTAAAAAATAGACAAAAAATAAATTAAGAAATAGAGAATTATTAAAGTAGTTCGACTAATCACAACCTGATTGACTCGCAGGTGAATCGTATATAATTAATTCACTCGCACAATAATTTTAGCGATATAACTGCACAATTTGTCAATCAAATAAATCAAAAAATAAAATTTATTTATTTCTGAACAGGATTGTAATTTGTTATGCTGATTACATAAACAAATTAAGATTTTTACAATAGCTGGATGTTAGAGAGAAGTTTGAACAGATAATAAACCAGACTTGTATAAAAACATGGTTACAGTTCGGTGGAAAGCTAAATGAATAATATATAAAACTTTCTAAACTTCGGACAAACCATAACGATGGAAACCTTTTGTCATCAGGTTAATATGCACATAAAATGTTAAGAATAATATATAAAGAAGTTCAATTATTGACAGACAAAAGCAATCACAAGGTGAAAAATTGACTATTAAAACATAGGATTAAAATATAGGTTAATGAAAATTAATTTTCATTTCTTTACGCATATTCATTTCTTTAAATCATTAATCTTAATATAATTTTAGAAATTGCGCCATAATAAAAACTTAAGATAACAGCCAGAAACCCTAACATCAATTATACGTAACTAAACCTAGTCATGAAAATTACTAACACAGTATAGACGAAAAATATACCTATTAATTAACGAGGGATGTGGTTGAAAACAATCTAACGAACTTACTTGGTAGACTAAAGTTTTATCTTCTTTGGTATAAACTAGGGAATCAAAAGAATTCAATCTTTTATCGTGAAGAAAATTCTAAAACCAAATTTTCTAAAAAAAATCAAAATAAATTTCAAATAACCATAAATTTGTTGAGATAAGTTTTTTGATGAGTGATATCTGTAGCCATTATCATGTTAAAAATATTTGTAGAAAGACTTCTCCTATAAAATGAGTAAATAAAATTAAAAAAATAATTTCTACCAATTTTCCTGTGATAAATGCTTGAGCAAAGTTGTTTGTTGAAGAAGTGACATAGTCACTCGATAGTGATGATTTTCTAAAATTGAACTGCGCTGGAAAATAATATATACAACAACTTTTTTTTAATTAAATTTTTGGTTTGCAAAAAAGGTAATTTCTCACAAATTTAATCATTGAATTTAATCTCTAAATATTCTCCAAAAGAGTCAGGATTTATAAAACAACATTTAAAAAAGGTTTTGCTGTCAAATGATGTCAAATATTGTCAAATCATGCAAAAATTTCAAGATTCATTATACGCAAATGGTTCCTCCTATTTTTATGATTACTTTAATGATAAATTTTTCAATATCGTTAACTTTGATTAAGTTACGAATATTTAATTAGTAAAGTAATAAGCTTTAAGATAAAAAAATTCTTTAAACGAGTAAACATAACCTAGATTTTGAAATTCCGAACCCTGAAATTTATTACTTAGCACGTTCACTGCCAACTATGAGTTAACTCGTATGTCGAAATTGATTATTAGGTACCAGCTACGAGTTAAATGGTCGAACGATATAACTTATATACGAATATAATCGTAATTGACGCCATCATAAAGTTTTTACCGCAAAAATCGACTACGATATAATTCGTATAATTAATAATATATATAAATATTTCGTAGTTTTATGTTATAATATATTTATTAAAATTAGTTTGTATGAGTAGTATGTAGTAAGGACTCCAGCGCACTTTCAAGGTCATCACAATGTCATGAAATATGTCAAGATCAAATATAGGTCAATTGAATAATTTTATTTTTTCTCATTGCGTGTTTTAATATATGTATACGCATGTGAGTATTATAGAAACATGTGCGTGTATTGTAATATGTATGTATTAAAATATATAAATCTATTACACTAACGTTTGTGTTTTACTTATTGATTCTAAATAATTTCCTACCCCTTACTCGATTTTGATTGATTGACATCTGTGTATATGTAATTACTTGGACTATAAACAAATGCTTTTATTTTATTATAATTTACAAAGTTAACAAATTATTATTATTTATTGTATTTAATAACTTATTTTTCTTTTAGTAAACCATGCAATTTATATAAATTAAACGTAACTGAAAGTAATAAAGATGCTAATTATTACAAGTCTACTACAACATCATATTTCAAGATACATGATGATAGTTTATCGGGTTATGCATGTCCTGAATGTCTCATCATTACATTAAGTAGATGGTCAATGTTTTAACAGCATCATGAACATCATCTAAGACGATTTGGAGAAACGAAGAGTAGTATGATTGATTGCTAAGAGTAAGATTACCTATATTATAAACAATTAATACATTTCATTTTCCAGTACTAGAAAATATGTAACAAAATCGTGAGCAGATTGATGAATATATTACAAGTAAAATTTTGATAATTCATTGATTATTTTAATATTGTCTAAAAATTTAGTTAAACAAAATACTGGTACAACTAAAAGAAAACCTAGGTCAAGCTAAAGTGGAGTAACAAAAAGCAAAATTAGATCCGTTCAGAGTTAAATTTAAAAGGTACTCGCGTTGAGCTGACGAGTAATTTATCAAAAGATACTTCGAACGAATGGGAGTAGCTAAAGTTTAATTTGAACTTTGCGCTAAATTTAACAAAGAAGATGGCGAACTCAAGCAATGATGCTTGTCGAATAAAGCGGTGATAATATACTCATCATTTATTGAAGATGGAATTGAAATTTCTAAGGAAAAATTGGGGAAATACACTCAACAAAGTAGTAGATGGAGAATCCATCGAATATTGGAGGTTACAATGATGGTAACTAAAGTATCAAATATAACACGTGTATCTGGTAAGTTTTAAACATTATTATATATAAATTAAGCTATTTACTTAGGTTCAAGTCACATTAAAACGTCAAAATATCTAAACAAATGCAAAACTTTAATTAATGTTCAAAACAATGATCAATTCTGTTTTTATATAGCATATTAGCCGTCTTCACGGGTTTCAAAAACGTCTTGCTTTTGAAAGACATATAGGTCTTTGTAGGAAAAATGCGGAGCAGACGACTCTATACTCAATGGCAGAGAATAAATATATCGAATTCAAAGACTGGAGTAAAACTAAAAAACAGCAGTTTGTCGTCTGTGAATCGATATTACCTCTAATTGACAAAAACTTCCAAAAATGTGATCCGATTGCATTAGAATTTGTGCTTCTTCATCAAGGTCATCTGATTCGAAAACAAAAATTTGTTGGGAAAAACTTTATCACTCAGTTTATACAAGCATTGGATGATATAGCTACAGACGTAGTTTATCCGTGGTATAAAATTAATTGATCAAAAGATAGGATAGAACTCACTTGGGAACAGCAGGAAGAATTTACGAACCAAACTTATTTCTACATTTGCAAAAAGATTATCAATATACCTGTTCGAGATCATGATCATTTTACAGGTCAATATTTCGAAGCAACATGTCGAGATTGTAATTTGGCTAGAAGAATCAATCCGTCTTTACCTGTTGCATTTCACAATCTCCGTGGATATGACATTCATCACATATTAAAATATGTAATTGGTAAATTCTCCGATTGGAATTTAAGTGTTATTCCCCAATCAACAGAAATGTTTGTCACGTTTACAGCGATATCGAAAGGAAGAAGAATTAGATTCATTGATTCCTTGCAATTTTAATATAGCAACTTGGCAAATTTATCAAAAAGTTTACCAAGTCTTCCACTTACTTCAAAGATTTTCTTCAAAGACATATTTCCTTATGATATTGCTATATCAATGGAGGTATTACAAACAATAACTGAGTTACCACCGATTTGGTTAGGAATTAATCAGATAGAATATGTAGATGCTCTTCAAATATGGCAACAGCACAACTGTGAGACCCTGTTAGATTATATGCTAGTGTAAGTTGGATGTTTTTCTGTTGGCCGATGTTTTTGAAGCTTTCAGAAATAAAACATTTGTTGGAGATGGATTGGACGCACTCTCTTTTAATTCTATCCTAGGATTGAGTTTGGCTTCAGGTCTTAAACAGCTGACTGAACCAATAGATCACTACCACTTTTTTGAAGTAGGTATTCGGGGTGGAATGACATTTATCAACAAGCATCATGTTGAGGCCGATAAGTTAACTCAAATGATGTACCCAGCTGTTAATAATTTATATGGATGGACTTTATCTCAGAAACTTCTTGCTGGTGAGTTCAGATGGTTAGTAGATCAGACTATTATTAAAAGATGTGTAAATGGAGATAAGTTTGATGGAGATTGCGGATAAATTTTGAAGGCTGGCATCATCATTCCTGATAGTATACAAGATAAACTAGATGATTTACCTGTAGCTCCTGAACTTTGCTGAACTATTTATGTTAAATGTAAATATAAAAAAATAAATAAATAAAAATTAATTGAAATAAGTAATAATAATAAAATATTAATAAATAAAGATAAAAATATATTATTAATAATTAAAATTTATTAGGACATAAACCAAAAAAAATTAATTAAATAACGTAAATTATTAAAATAAAACAATAATAAAATAATTAATTAATAAAATGTAATAAATTAAATAGAAGTAATTAAAAAATTTAAATTTAAAAAATAAAACGATTCAATTGACCTATATTTGATCTTTACATATTGTATGACATTGTGATGTCCTTGAAAGTGCGCTGAAGTCCTTACTGCATACTACTGACGTGGTGGAACAGTTTTAGAAAATTTCACTCGGCAGTAAATGTGTGAAAACTGCTATTTTCTTTAATCATTTAAATTCCATTAATTAAATACTAATATTTAAATAAGTGTTTATTTCATTTAAATGGTTTGAACATAAATATTAGTAGTATTTGGTCATTAAAATTTTCCACATATCTTAATATTATGCATACGAATTGTAGTGTTTATTTATGAAGTTATTATTCCATCAAAATTTCAATCAGTATTAAAAATAAAAATAATTTTTACTGCAAAGAAATGATTTTCGATAAAAGTTGTTTACTATCAATAATATTGTAGGAATAGGCTATAAAATTTTGTATGAATTATACACTTGAGAACAATATCACTTTAAAATATATATGTAAACGTTGATTTGAAAGACCTCGCTCCGGTAATTTTGTTTTATAAAATTAATCTCGCCAGACATTATACATTTGAAAGATTAGAAAACATTTACATGACATTGCAATTCAACTTGATGATCTGACACAAATCCAAGAATTTTATATGGACCATAATATTGAATGTCATTTTTGTTTCTTCTATGTGGTTCTCGTCTTAGATGTACCGCCTCCCCACTTCGAAATGTCGTTGAATTCTTTTGTCGTTCTCGAATTACCTCATCTTTTGCGACGCTTGCTTGTTATTCGTTTGCGCTTCTTCCGAAACATCATGTACTTGACGTTTGAGTCTAGAATTAGCGTGTAACGTTATTTTCCGTCCATATACTATCTCAAATGGTGAACATTTTGTAGAACTATGATAAGTTGCATTTATACTACATTCAATTCGAGCCAGCAGTTCGTGTCAATGTTTTTCAGCACAGCCCCTTTCATCGTAAAAGTAAATCTCTCATTGTTCTGATTGCTCTTTCCACTAAGCCATTCGACTGATGCTGATATGGCGAAGCTAATTCTTGCTTTATTCCAAGTTGTTCTAATTTTCCCTTCAAATATTTGCTTTCAAAATTTCGCCCTCTGTCTGTCAATATACTTTGAGGTTTACCATATTTGTAAATCCAACTGTTCATTAGTATCTTCAAAATAGTTTTTTCATCATGGTTTGCTGTAGCCGTTAGACTTACTAATTTGGTAAACCTATCAATAATAACGATAACATACTTTTTGTCGGCTGAAGTTCTCTCCATGAAAGCAACATCCATCACAATCTGTTCTTTCGCGTGGAATTAAAATTTCCTTTGTCTTTCATTGGTCTATTTTCCTTCTTGCACATGTGACACATCGTTTTACTATCTCTTTAACGGTTTCTTTCATTTTCGGCCAGAAAAAATTCCCTTCCAAATAATGAAACAGTTTCTTAATTCCAACGTGACATGTATTTTAATCACTAGTTTAGATTGATAGCATTTTGGGATTATCACTAGATCTATTTTGTCTGATTCCGATACAAGCATATCATCCGATATCTTTAACCGATCTTTATATCCGAATAAAAAACTATTTAGAAACGATTCCTTCCTAACATCTATCTGATTCCTAAAAATTCACATCGCTTCATGGAACATTTTATCTTTCTTCTGCTCTTCCATAATTTCTAACATTGTCTATGTTTTTGTATCAAATTGATATATCTTACTCTTGATCTTTCTTGTTTATGTTGTACATGTGCTGTCTGACACTGTGCGCATAAACTACCCTCGATCCTTGATAATCCATCTGCGTTTATATGTTCTTCACCTTTCCGGTATTTCAATTGGAAATCGTATTCCTATAGATTAGTCATCCATGTCTGAAATTGTGAACTTATTGCTTATTTTTAGTGTTCATAAATACTAAATCTTTCTGATCTGTTCGAGCCACGAATTCTTTACCGTATAAATACTGTCTAAAATATAAAACATATTCATGCAATGCCAATAACTCTTTTCTGGTTACGCAGTATCCCTTTTCATGGGCCGTCAGATTTCTTGAACCGTATGCGATAACTATTTCTAAACCGTCTTCTTTTATTTGACTCAACACTGCTCCAATAGCTTCAAAACGGGCATCAGCATCCAAAATAAATTTACAATCTATATGAGGAAAATCAAGAAGGCTTCTTTAAGTTGTCTAAAACTGTTTTCACAATTTTCTGACCATTCGATTGTTTTATTACAACTTGACGCTGCTGCATGTAGGGGTGCTGCTATTTTAGCATAATCTTTGACAAATCGTCTATAGTAATTTGCCAAACCCAGAAATTATCGAAGTTGTTTAGCACACTGTGGTTTCGTCGCTTCTGTAATTGACTTGATCTTCTCTGAATTTGTCTGTATTCCATCTTCACTGATGGTGTGACCAAGTTTTAATTTGGTTTTGTAAATTTTGCACTTCTCCGGATTTATTCTTAGTCCTGTTCTTTTAATTCTTTTAAAAACTTCTCGCAATCGCTCATTATGTTCAGACTGGTTCTTGCCATATACCAGAATATCGTCTAAATAAACAATTGCTCCATTAAACAATATACCTTCTAACATCGTGTGCATTAATCACTGAAATGTTGGTGGAGCCGTTGATAATCCAAATGGAAGTCGATTGAAACAAAATTGACCTTCTTTGAACTAAAAGCCATTTTTTCTTGTGCTTCTTCTGCTAATGCAACCTGATAGTATACTTGTCCAAGATCTAAAGAAGAAAAGAGTTTGGATCCTGATAGGTTATCGAGTAATTAGGATATGTTGGGTGTAGGGAAAGATTCTCTTTCTGTCATTTTATTCAACTCTCGATAATCTTCGCACATTCTTATCGAGCCGTCTTTCTTTCTTACTACAACCAATGGGTAGCTCCATGGACTTTTACAGCTACTTATAACTCCAGCCTTTGTTAACTCTTCTATCATATCGTCAATTTTCTGTTCTAAATGTATCGGTTGTCGTCTTGCAAATTGCATTGTTGGATTCCCAGATGTATTAATTTCGTGCTCTACGATTCTTGTGAATCCTAAATCAATTCTGGATGTCATAAATATTGACCCGAATTCATCTAATAATTTGTTAATTGTTGGCAATTCATTTCTTCCCAATTTCTTCTTTGTATTTTGTCTTCTCGTAATCAGTATAATTGCTAATCTTTGTCTCGGATTCGATATTGTTAATTTCCATCAACTACACTCCAAATACTTTCAAAGTATCTATCCCACCAATAAAACCTGGAAATATTTTTAATAACAATTATTTTGATAAGTCCTATTCTTATTGTGTCAATAAACATTTGCTTCTGTACATCCCTGTGGTTTTGAGTTCCTGGAAAAACTCCAGATATTTTGATTTCACTGTTTCTTAATCGTGGACTGCCAATTTTCTTCCATGTTTCCTCATTCATCACTGTAATTGAAGCTCCAAAATCCCACAACATCTCAATCTCAACATCATTTATCACCATCTTGCTCCATTCTCTTCCATCTGATGTCGCATACCTCATTCCTTCTGTTTTTTCATTCCGATTTTCTTCCTTTACAACCTCATTGACGAAAGGTATGTATTAGAGTTCCTCATGTTTTTGTATAATCATTAATTGATTCTCTTGTTTCTGCATCATCTGAATAATTTCTTCCGTTTTCTTCGTCATAAACACAAGATATCATTTTCTTGTTCTCGTAGTTCTGTTGTTCTTTCTTTCTTAATAAATAACAATCACGGAAATTATGTCCTCCCTTACCACATATCAAACCTTGATCTTTTAGTGGACATCCATATCTTCTATGCCCATATTCTCCACAGCAAAAACATTGACCTGACTGTAATTCGCCGTTTCTTGGATCAGGAAGGCCTCTAGATCGATTGTATAATCTCTTGGCTATGTGTTTAAGCGAAACCGTTGGTGTCCTTCTCTGCATATTCCGTTCGACTGTATGATTCATTTCGTTATTTCTGTTATACGAATTATCTGGTAAATTCTCTCTTCTGTAATTTCCTTGGCTTCTTAATACATTGGTGTTACTTCCATTTGTTTCTCTGATAAACGTTTCTGAATTCCTTCTCCTTGTTGCTTCCGCGTAACTACTCTTCTTTATTACCATAATTTCTTCCGTTTTTTCGTTTGATTCCACTTTTTCGTAATTTTGATTTCGTTCTTCTGCTGTCATCGTTGGTTTCATTGTTGGTTTCTTCTGCCTCTCACGCGTCCAGTTATAATTTCATTGCCAATATCCTCTACTCTCATTCTTGAATTAATAACTTTACTCACTAATTTTAATACCCTGATTTCGAAGGTTGCATATCTCTCATTTTCCTCTTGTCTTACAGCAAGTCCTTTAATCAATTTAGTCAATTTAATCGTAAATGTTTCGGAAAACCATTCTTTAGCTGCTTTATCTGTTGTTTTTTATATTTTGAAATTTTTCCACAGCATAATCACTTCATCGCAAGGGTAGAAAATCGAATGCTTCTTCAAATCATTCCTAGCGATCCAATCATCAATTGCCTGTATCCATTTTCAGCTTCCTTGGTACATCTAGCCGTCGTATCTTCTAATTTCCATATCCAAGAGTTCTTGCGCACGTTTCGGTAGTGCATCTCTTGCAGATTTTTTTCCCTTCTCCTCAAGTCGTCATTGTGTGAACATTTTCGGTGTGGTCACCAGTTAAAACAATAGGTTCCATCTAAAGATTTATTATCTATTAACACAGAGTGATCTCTCTTAAATAGTAATGTATATTGCGCAAAAACTAACACATTGTATTGAATTACGCAATATACTCTGAACTGCTTCACATGTGGTCTTTGGCCTCTAATGTAATATCTTACAATTACAGAAATTAAGAGGCACTGTTACAAAATTATCTTATTGTCAATTGAAAAAATGTAATATTTAAAAATAATGTTCAAAAATTTAAAAGAATTCGATCAGGAAATTCTCAAACATATACTATATTATACAGAAACAGAATCTTTTGGGCGACGCTCTGATATGGGTCATCCGATTTTCAAAAAAATATTTAATTAAAATTAAATTAAAATGAAACTATTATAATATTATATATACTCTGAGTTTATCCGACAAGATATTTTCTCCCTCTATGGGTACTGT
The DNA here is from genome assembly GCA_959609185.1 of Schmidtea polychroa. Lineage (NCBI taxonomy): Eukaryota > Metazoa > Platyhelminthes > Tricladida > Dugesiidae > Schmidtea > Schmidtea polychroa. The sequence continues at coordinate 31,597 of CAUHTR010003338.1, forward strand.
TCACAATTGGTACTGGTCGTAAGGGTACTGGTCGTAAAGGTACTGGTGTTTTAATTTTAATTAAATATTTTTTTGAAAATCGGGTGACCCATATCAGAGCGTCGCCATCTTTTGAATATCACATATTTCAATCGTTACAGAATTATTTTAAAGGAAATTGTTTACTAAATATAGATGGCATTATAATTGTATTTAAAACAGTATGAAAAAAGTTAGGTCGACGAATAATCTGTTTGAATAATGGAGTTGAAAGAAATAAGACACATTTTATAAAAGATAAAGACAAAAGTTTTGAAATGAATATAAAAGAAAATGAATATGTAACAACTACTAATCATTTTTTTTGATTATATTTCTCAAACTAGTTTCATTTCTTTTCGTTCGTTGCCTTACACTAAAACAGAAACATAATGAGATTTTATAAAACAATCTGCAACTCATAAGGACCACAACATTTCTCTGAAATACTTATCTTTCGAAATATAAGTAACAAAAAATATTTTCACTAACGTTGTACAAGGTAACAAGAAAATGATTAATTTTCTCTAAATGAATTTGATTTAATCCAGGATGGTCAGCGTCGTGACAAAATGCCGCAATAACAGCACTCAGTACATCGATAGGTTCAGATATGACTTTTATCTACAATATATCAATTAATTCAAAGTATTTATATATAAAAATTATTTTTAGAGCTATTAAATTCAACTAAAAAAATTAGAGATAAAATTAAAAATAATAAATGTGTGACGTCACACATTGCCTGAACCCCCTCCCCCCTTTGTCACAAACCGTCACAAACCCCTCATGTAACGTGACACACTTTAATGACGGCCTCTTATCCTATAATTTCTCTTCAATTTTTCACTTTGCCATATCAAAATACTTGATTTTGTTAACCATTAAAAAGTGAATTTTATATAAAAATTTTTTAATTTAATATTCTCCATAAACTACTTGTAAATTGAATTTAGCAAAAATTTTTGGGTTTTCTTAATATAGTGAAAGGAAAAAGATGCAGTACCCTGTAAATGAATTCCTAAAATTAAAAGGATAAAAATATTTAACACAAAGTACACAAAATGTGCAATAAGCATATTTCTTCCTGTCTACAACTGAAAAACTGGTTAAAAGCATATTAAATAATTATAAGTCTAGTAATTTTTATTTAATATTGTATTTAATAATATCGATGTTTTAAAATAATTATGCTGTACATTCCGCTAATAATAAAGCCGAATTATTCATACAAATTCTTCGGTATACAAATAAAAACGTGGCATATTCAGCATTGGCTGAAAAGAGACTATTTTGTATATAGGTTTCATTATTAAAGTTTCACATTAAATAAACATATAAACTTATTCTTTACATTCATTGCATAATAAAAGGTGAATTAAAAATTAAATTGACAAAATAATATAATAAATATTTTCTTTCGTTATAAGAAGAATTTCACTGAATTATTAATCTTTATATATCAATAGGATTTTTGGTCTGAATACTTTTTATGTATTTTATGAATTACAACGAATATTTTACCAATAAAGTATTTTATTTCATTCTTTGAACATTTTGACTGATAAAAGAGCGAAAATATTATACTAATTCATTTAATAAGATATATTACTTAAATGAAAAAAAAATTATATCTAGATATCCCAAATTTCTGGATAAAGAATAAAAAATATGATTAATAAATTTAATACATCAATTATTATTTAATTAAATTAAATATTTAAAAAAAAAATTTTATTTGAAAGACAAAATGAATTTTTTCATATTTTATTTTAATTAGTTTGAATATTTACATTTTAAATAACAGCAATCAACCAAAGCAAAAGAAGATATTCAGCTTGAAATATTGCAACATTAGCTATGGTTGGGAGTGCATTATTAATGATTTGATAAAATAATTTGCAACAAAGTTTTACAATTATTATTTATTTAATGTATATAATTTGCAATATGCTACCAATAAACCATGAATAATTATAACATTATTACTGGCATTACTACTTCATTAACTTATGCTTATAATAGTCTATTTTTCAATTGAGAATGTAAATATTCTTGAAAACATTTAAAAGGAAAAACATGGACAACTGGCTTCAACGATCCAGCAGTAGAAAAACAGATTCCGAATTCTGTGCGCAATTTAATTATTGAGAAAGTAATTAACTGCGGAGAATCAACCACAAAGGTTGCATCAGACTTGATAATAGAACAAATGGCATTGTTAAAAAATTTCGTGACACTGGATATATTGAAAGACGCATCAATCAATAATTATAATGGAATCAGTAAGAAAAAAGCACTGAAAATGCGAGTAGATGGATATGTCCCTTCCACATCACTACCCCCTCCCCCTGGAGATTTTTTTTAAACTCGGAATTTTATAACGAACAAGAAAATATATAGTCTATATATAGAAAAAATGCATAGTTTCCATGGAAATGAGCTCCAAAGTCTTTAACATCAACATCAAATGCCATAATTTAATATCATTCATATATTATCAAACATCGAAAATCTTACATTATAGAAATAAAATCATTCTTCAACACACGGTGAGACAATGAACAAAAGCTTTAATAAAATACTTAAAAAATTTTTTAAAAAAATATCAAAGTACTTTAAAGTGAAGGTCACACTACTTGACTTAGAAAAAATTTTCAAAAATAAAATTGCCTGGATGAAATGAGATGCATGTTCAAGTTATTCAAATGAAAGATGAAAAAATCATCAACCTACACGTCCGCAGCCCGCCACCGCCTCAAAGGGGCAGGCGCGGTAATTTGTAAATTAAAATAATAAATAAATGAATTAATAAATAAAAAATTAAAGATTGAAAAAAATTTCTAAAAAATATATTAAACAACAATACACACACACAAGTCTGTAAATATTTCAACCATTTTGAAGTTCTCGAACTGTTTCTTGGTCCATCATATCACTCTCATAGTCATCAAGTTCATTGATACCTAAATAATACCCAAATGCAAAATGCTTTTGTTCATTGTCCCACCGTGTGTTGAAGAATATGATTTTATTTCTATAATATAATATTTTCTATGTTTGATAATATATGAATGATGTTAAATTATGGCATTTGATGTTGATGTTAGAGACTTTAGAGCTCATTTCCATAGAAACTATGCATTGTTTCTATATATAGACTATATATTTTCTTGTTCGCTTTAATATTCCGAGTTTAAAAAAATTTTCTTCAGGGGGGAGGTAGTGGTGTGGAAGATACATATCCATCTACTGCGAGGTGCTGTACTTGATAGAGTTAATGATTACATTCGATTGGAATTGTGAAGATTATTTGGAACAGTTTTTGACAAATGCAACATTGGACGATTCGAGGAATTTTTCGTCGATGTAAGTGGCTTCAATTTGCATCTTCGAAGAAATTACGGGCGCAATATAATAATGGAATGCGCGTTACGGCCACGGTTCCAAAAATACGAGGAAAAAACCATACACTTCAATGTTATAAATGCAATTGGTATGATTCATTTCAAAATCATCCATGGAAGTTACAATGGAAGTATTCCTGGAAGAATTAAAAGGAATTTCGGTTGAATATTTTTGGTGTTACAATTTACATGGGCAATGCAAGTCCTTATCGGTCTTTAGCTGCTTGGCGAGCTTTACCAAGATAAATAGTCGAAGTGAATTTATTTTCCCCTATTCGTACATACTTAATACAATTGAAAATTCATTCAGTAAAATTAGGATAATTGTAAGAAATAATATGAGTGTGGATTCTGACCTTCCGAGATTGATTGACATGGCGAAATTATTGTTCTGTGTGGTACAGCATTAATATGTAAAAACGATTTTTAAGCTCAGTATAGTGTTTTGTTGGAGAGGTTCCTTCGTTTTTAAATTTTTTATAACCTTGTAAATTGACTTTTCCCTTTACAAAAAAAGGCAATTTGAATTGAAATACAGAAGATTTGAATTGAAATATAGACATTTTCAATTGAAAAATACTATAAAATACATAATAGAAGTTTAATTTTAAGTGATGACAACTAGGAAAGACATGGTCATTTTCTTTAGAAGAACTGGATTTTTGTCTGCCGTTTTGTAAATGTGAGAATATAGATAATATGAAATAGGTATTGATAGTTTTTATTGAATTTTATTAAATGTCAAAATATAAATTTACTTTTGAATCTAACAAAAAACAATGCATAGCTTGAGCTACATCTGCTGAATGAAGAGCATTATGATATGGATTGAAGCAATGATAAATTTCTTCAATTGAATCTATAATAAACAAATAATAAAATATATAAACATTATTTAATTGAATAAATATTAGATATTATTAAAACTAGAAAGTCTCTTTAAAATTTGAATTCCTAAAAAATAAATAGGTACGCAATTATAACACGTATCCATTTAAAAACCTGAGATAAATCAAATTGTGCTTATCAGTACTGGACCTGAGTCCATGGGAACCAAGAACAGCACATAGTAGTTTGCTCGAATTTTGATGGAAGATGAGCAGAAAATTTCTTTCAGTAGCAATTTATTTTGTAATTATTCTGCGTGAAATAAAATAATAATGAATCGAAGCGAACATTTTATTCCGCAACCAAACATTGTTGAAAGTTTAAAATAATTCTAAATTGAAACCAAACTGAATTATGACTGAAATGATTGAATTTTTAAAATAATAACATAACATAAAAAATCCACTCAAATTCTAAAATAGCTGCCGCAAATAAAAAAAACAATGATAGAAATATATTCAAATTTCAACCTGTAGTGTAAATAGTTTTGTTCAAATAATAGGAGGCGAATAAATAGATATAATTGAACCAGTGGTGTCTCTACAATATAGGCGAACTAGACAACTGTCTAGGGCACTAAAATCCATTTTACAATTTTCTATACCAACAAAAATAAAAAAAAGTTTTTAATTCAATAATTTAAATATTATTGTTGAAGAACATTAAAATTGGAAATATGTATTTATTTGATGTATTTTATTAAAAAAAGTTAATTGGTTCACCAAATATTCATTAAAAAAATAACTTGTTTTAGTAAAATAGTTATTTGTGAATGTAAATTGAGTAAGTTTTCTTTGGCCGTTAAATATTATATATTTTTTAAAATATAAAATTATTAATTTTTTTTGTTTAGCGTGGAAAATGAAAAGAAACAATTATCTGGTTGTGAAAATCGGAAAAGGTGTGAGAAAGAAAAGGAAATTGCAAAGCGAAGCGGCGCACTTTTAAAATATATTTAAAAAAAAACAAAGCGAAGCTGATCACTATAATACATGCTTAAACCAAAACAATAATATTGTTAGTGAAAATATCTACATTACAGAGAATCGGGAATCTTCTATGGATGCTGAAGCCCCTTTAAATTAAAACAATAAGGAATGTGAAAAAAACTTAACATTAAAATACGACTACACGTATCCTGGCCCATGGCCAACAAAATGTAACTGTTGAATAAATAAATTCTTCGATACCTAAACGAGTCAAATCAAATTGGCAAAAATTAATGCCTATTATCAGAAGTTAAGTATGATAGTAGTGTATTCCGAAATTTATTAGACTTATGTATTGATGAAAGAAATTTAGTTTAAAAAAATCATTTGGAAACAACAGCTAAACATGCGAAATATTTAGCAATTTTTTTTCATTGCGCTTCGCATCGATTGAATCTTGTCTAAGATATGTTAAACACAGCTAGATTTATTAGAGAGATAATCAATTGTTTTAGAATAAGTCCCTTGAGTAGAAAGAACATTCCAAGTAAACCTATTTTTGTGAAACAAGCAAAATATAAAAGCATTAGACTGTTTCAAGAAAATTTTATTTTTATCGTAGAAGCCCTACATTCCTTAATGAAATACGGAAACAACGCAAACACTCGACAACGTTCCGTTCAAGTATATCATGTATGTATCTCACCTAGTTTTATAATTCGCCTACATGTTTGCGATTTATAAAAAAGGCGAAGTAAAAACTGTGAAAAAAAAGAATCACTGAAAAAGATCAGAAAAAATTAAGAATTAGTAAAACAACTGTTGAAAACTGTTGGGTTGAATGATGAGAATTCTATACTTCTTATAATTTCTTATAATTAAATCATTGCCATGTATGTTTAACTATTTATTTAAGTTTAATGTTTAAATTATCATACCCACTTGTAAACCTATAGGTTCAACTGCATAAAAATTTTGTTTATTTAATAAATAATTCCTTATATAAACGAATTACCAATCTTTTTTCTGCTGATAAAAAAATTTTTGTAAGATTTTCATTTAGGTTTTTAATTAACGATTACGTTAAAAATATTTAATTATTTATTATGCAATTAATTTCGTGGATTAATTTACTTAACCCAAAATAAATTACTCAACCTGAATCAAATTAATTAATACGAATGAGCTTAACAATCTTAAGACTTCTTTATGATACATCATTTTTTATTCAACAAAGTCTTTCCCTAATACCGATAACAATTAAAAATGTTCAACTGCTATGACTTTTATTATCTTGCTTGGTTAATTATCTATTCTACAGATTTACTGATTAAAGTACCATTTTTGATAGGTTTTAGATTAATAAATTTTAAGGAACACTCAAAAGCACCTTTGACCATAGTCAAAAGTGCACTTTGGACTTAAAAATCAATAACGCGCGATAACTCATTTGACTATCGAATATGTGTAATAACTGATAGTGGTTCATTATATTTAAGTGATTCTGATTATAGTTTGAAAATAGTCAGAAAGTGCACTTTGCACATTCTTTGGCACTTGCAAATCAATAACTATATCTTTTATTGTACAAAATAGTTTAGTGCTTCTATCCATAGTCTAAAAACCAAAAAATACTTTTGGCTATACTTTACACATTATTTTCACGTAAAAATCAATAATCCGCAATGATTCGTTCTGCCACCGCACGGAAACTCATTTCACGAGATCACAACACTGTTGGCATTTTCTAGGGAGAGATAGGGTTATTGCACGATAACCCATAGTGGTCCATGGCGCTGACATCTACCTACTATTTTAACAAATTAATTTGTTTAAATTATTGATGTTAGTATTGTAATTGATTTAATATAATAATAAATTTTGTGACACCAAATTTCTTGTGTAACATACTCTTCGATCGACACTGATTTAAATATTCCAAATTGAGAAATACGATGCTCTAATAAATAGAAATCAAACAAATTTTAAAAACTAACAGAATAATTAGAATTATTTTCAGTTGTAAAATAAATTTAACATTGAAATGCATCTACGTTTATTACCAATTAATTTTTACTAAAATAACTGCAATGAAGAAAAAATGCCAATTTCTTTCAAATGATATAGAAACGATTAGAAAATTTGAGACACTAAAAAGTTGTGTGTCCTATCTTTTACGTAAATGAAATGGGAATCTATTTAGACGAGTGAATTGTTAGACACGACTGTTGAATAATGACACTACATCAAAATTCAACAAAGAATTTTAATAAAATTAGAGAAAACATGAATTTATAACGAAATCTTAAAGAAGAAACTAAAAATCATTACATAAATTTAATCTATATTTGATTAATATTTATCTATCAATTATTTTAAGACACCATGTGGGGACATACAACTAATTCGAATAAAGATTTTATCTGCTCCAAAGATATATCTGCTCCAATAGTCAATATACCAACGAAAGCATGGGCATGTGATCTGGAGATTGTATGGAGATTGTTTAAGATCTTGACCATCATCATAGAGATTATAGCTAATAAAACGAAGGTTTCAGTTTCTTGAATGTCTGACATATTTGCTTTATTGGTTTTGACGCGATTTAATGATTGGTAAGTTGAATGTTTCATTGTTTTTTTATATTGAATTTGATTTTGGAAAAAAAGTGAGGATAATTTAAACGATGATTTTTAATTTGATTTTAATTTAATAAATTTAATAATATATTTTAAGTTCAATTATTAAATTGATAAAAGTGGGAGTCAGAGGCACTACAGTCAATGAATACATCAATTTAATGTGGAGGATTAAAATGGTTTGAAAAAGTTTCACAATTTGTATACTTCAATGTTTGAGAGTTAAAACAACTTAAACTTTGTAAACATAATAATTTGGAGACAGTATTTTAATGAAAGTTAAAAATATTACTTACGTAAGAATTGCTTCAGGATTTCAGTGTCCAAGGAAAAGTGTTGAATAAGACTTTGGTTTGCGAAAATTTTCAGACCAATTGTCATTAAAGTAAAATTACCTAAATATAGAAAATTTACTTTTTAATTTATGTAATTAAATACAAAAAAAAATTATTAATAATTAAGTTTTGAAATTTATTTTTTTTCACCAGTAATTGAATTTTATATATTTTGATTAATTCTATAAATTGCGAATATTAATAATTATTTCAAAGGTAGAAATATAAAATAGATGTAATTTTCCAATATTTTCAAATCACGGCACACTTAATAGAGTAAACTTCTTTTGTACGATTTTTAAACTGCTACGAAATTTTCTTTGTATATTTTAAATATACTATATGACATATTTTTATTAGTAAATTAAGAGTTTGTAAATGATTGAGTTACCATTTTATTTCTTTAGTAAATAACTTCAACTTCATGGGCTCAAATTGTCAAATCACATTTTTATTATGGCTATTAACGTCACTGAAACTGGAGATGTTATGATGCAATTAAACTATAAGATGAAGGAATTTGTTTATGGTATACAACCAATTAAAAGTTGAAAAAAATGTTCAATAAAAAAATTGAAGGAAACCAGATTTAACATTTAAAACTATTAGAATACTATTAGAGTAAGAGATTCACGGATATCCTAATTGATAAAATAACAAAGTATGAAAAGTTACAAATTAAACTCAACTAAAAAATGCTATTAAAATTTAAAACTTCTTTCTCAATAGACCAGTTTGAAAAAAATGTTGCTAAAACAAAGAGACTAAAGTTAATTTAATTGTTTTATAAAATCTTAGGTCATACTTTTATTTTAATATAAATATAGTCTTCATTAATTCATATAAGAAAGAAATACATTTTTACTATCTGAATAAAGACGTGATAAAACATTGTTGTTTCAAACAAAAAATTATAATATTATAAGAACTTTATTCAATTTTCACCTCTGATTTCTTTTCAATTGACATTGTATTTATCAAAAAAATTATAATATTATATAAAAAATTATAATTATTATATAAAATTATAATAATATAAGAAAACGCAGAATTTAATTGTGTAATATAATATTTTATATTACTTTTTGAGTTTACTTCTAGTTTTTGAATAACAAATATACAAACAAATATAACAAAGATAAATTATTTAAATTTAATGAATTAAAAGAATTTTATTGATTTCCCAGTATAAGGGTACACAAAAAACTTGTTTGAAGTAGCTAAATATTTACGTTTTAAATAATTCTAACTGATTATGATCGATTTTTTGGTGAAAGTACCCTGAATGTGAATTTTACATAAGAATAGTGAATTTTACATAAAAACTTCTCTAAATTACACTGATTTCAAAAATAATTTTTTTTATTTTTGAATACAAAGTTCTTTCAAAGATAACGCCTAGATTTCCTAAATTTATTTCTGGCTCAAAGTGAGAAGTAAAATTTGGCAATTTGACCAAATTTTTACAGAACTTACTATAAAAATCTTAAAATTAAAAAAATTATGAAGTTAATTTTTCCAAAAATATGTCATTTCAGAAAGCTTCAAAAACATTATTTTTATTTATATCTTCAAAAATTTTATGAAAAAATTATCAATTTAATTTTAAACATGTCGGTTATTTTCATAATTAATAGAAAAATGTTTCATGGGCAAGTATTGTTAAAAATATGGAATCGTGAAATATACACTAAAGGAAATAAAGAATAATCGAGCAGTAATGAAAATAATATTTATTCATAGAACTCAAAATGCTTTAAACTAATTAAACGCCTTTTTATAATTATCAAAGGTTATTGGAAAATGAATGAATAAATTTTATACATCGAAATTTTATATAGCGAAAAAACAACAAAAGTTACTTTAACTAAGTCAAGTTCTTTTTTAATTTTATAAATAAGTTTATTTCAACTGAGATATATATTCTTGTGACAATAGACTAGAACCAATAATTATAACCAAAATAATAAAACAATGATTTATTTTCATTATTGACTACATAATTCAGATTCATCATAAAACGAGGAATTTTATTTCCACTCTCATTTTCAAAGAAATTTTTGTCATTTAATCTTAAAATATCGATATAACGGGTCAGTCCAATTTTACCATTACTAATATATTTTGTAATCAGAAAATTGAATCGAAATCGAAATCAAAAATTACGTTGCATTACAGTGCACATGAAATCTGAAAATTTACATTTGGAATAAAGTTCAATTATTTTTGATTTATGGAGTAAGCCATACGCTTTGATGTGAGTATATTTTAAAATTAATGTCAAAATACCAGGTGTAAAATAATAAATTCAACTAAAGTTTTTAAAGTGATATTCAAAAGCAATTTCTAATATTACTTTAATAACTTTATTTTACTCAATTAGTAATCTGAAAAACAATTTCAACTTGTAGAGACACGAAACTAATTTGCATAAAGTTTTATTGAAAACAACATTGAAAGCGATCATAGAAATATTTGATCCAGAAGTCAATGTTCCCACGAAAGGATGGGCACTTGATCTGGCGATTGTACTGAGATTGTTGATGAACTCGCATTTGGGCATGTAGACTCCAGTATCATACTATGTGAAAGTATTGGAATCTTTATCTCGAATAACTTTGTTCATTAACTCATTTTGGCAATCGAAGACGGATGGGTCAGTCCAGCTCTCGTAACAAACTTTATCATGAGAATCACTAGAATTGCGAATATCAAACTCATCGACAGAGATCACAGCTAGGTAAACAAAGGTTTCAGCTTCTCGAATGTTTAGCATATTTTTTTATTGATTTTGATGAGAGTTAACGTTTGAGATCTCGAATGATGATGCATGAATTGTTTTATAATATTTTTTTGAATGAAAAGAATATTTAATTGTAATTATGTGATTGTTATATGTGTAATTGTAATTATATTAAATGTAACTGCAATTATATGATGATTATATGTTCAGGAGATTTGTAGGACCCAGCCGAGTCACCCTAAAAAACTGTCTCGGGACAGCTGGGGTGATTGTGTGTGTTGAAGTTATATCGAAATACAACTAAAATAATATTAAAAATAATAATATAAAGTTTATTCACCTGATAATTAAATTTCACAATAAGATTCACAATAATAAGTTTTCAGTTTCCTTTGTCATTTAAAAATTTTATTCGTCTCTAGGCATAACGAAAAGCTTCTTATGTTGTTTTTTGGTAATTAGATTTCAATTTTCTATATTGATTTATTTTTTAATTTTAGTTTGTATTTATTTATAGTAATTATTTAGTATATAGAATTACGTTTTATAGTTTTATTAATTTTATTTAGTAAAATTAACATAAAAAAATAACTGTACATTGCAAATCTATTTACAATTTCATTACAACAAAAGAAAATATAACAATACACTACATTAAACAATAATTTTAAATTGTATGTATTAAAAATCTTGACTGTGAATCAGTAAATACACTCAACTCTTTTCTTACACCCTTTTTTTACACGATTTCGAAATAACACGAGTTCACAAAAAAGAACTAATACTCTATTTTTGCAAGATTTATTCGATCAAACACAAATTTCAAAACAATTTTATAATTAAAAAAAATTCACGTTTTACAGTGTATTTTATACTCTAAGTATTTCTGCCAGTTTGGTCTTTATTAATAATTTTACCAGCGTAAAAATGTATAAATCTTTCGTCGGTTTAGATTGCGTTGATCAATTTCTTACTGAAATTGAATTGATAAGTATATAGTGAAACTGTATTTTTATAAAAATTGTCAGAATAAAATGATAATTACCGACGTTCAATAACTAAAATTTGAAAACAACACATCATGTTATTTGTGCAGTAAACCTTTAGTTAGTCCAGTTAGGGACCATGAACATTTTAGCGGTCTATTTCTAGGTGCAGCTTGCAAAGATTGCAACCTGTCAAGGCATATTAGATATACCCTTCCTGTCATCTTTCATAATTTAAAGGGTTATGATCTACATCATATCTTGAAATTTGGCCTTTCAAAATATCATTCTTCCAATATTAGTTGTATTCTTTTAACCAGCGAGAAATTCCTTAGTTTTTTGCTACGATTGACTCTTTAAACGTTAAATTCACATACGATTTTACTGTCAAAACTTTATCATCTTTACCCTTTGCTGAATATGAATTTCAGGATACAATAATCACTGCAAAGGGGGTTTTCCTTATGACATAGTGACTTCTTTAGAGGTTTTATAAAACACACACCAGTCACCTCCTATTTGGAAAGATGTGACGCCAGCGGAATATGACACAGCTCAGAGAATTTGATGTGAAAACTCATGAACTTCGCTTTTCGAATACACGATGGTTTATTTAAAACTAGATGTTTTCCTTTTAACTGATTATTTTCGGCAATTTATATAGGTAAGTCTATTGCCTATAACCAACTACAACCATTAAATTTTTTAGGAATTCCAGGTATGTCTTAAAATAAATAATCACTGTAAAAACAGACCCGTATACCTCATT
>CAUHTR010003339.1:0-47200 GCA_959609185.1 Schmidtea polychroa
AATATCAAAGCTGAGGGGAACATGGGGGCCCTTAGCGGAATTTGCATAAATATACGATCTAGTTTTTAATCGCCCTGATTTGGGGTTACATTTGGCCCAGTATTCCAATATTGGAATATTTAACATTTTTACTCCATTATTCTCGGCGCAATAAAAGTTTAGACTGCAACAGTCTACATCTAGCAAGAGTGGAGATTGTGTCTAATATTATTTTTGAAGGTTTGAACCTGTTAGAGTGAGCAGTGCTTTTTATTTGCATCAATTACTTTCAAAAGAAAACAAAAACATGGGTTAATGGAGAATATCATTACTGCTGACTATGGGAACCGATATATCTGAATCTGCACAAAAGACAAACAAAAACAATAAGAGCATTTGAACATGTGAACAAAACAATATTATGAGACTGCATTAAAACTAACCAGATTCGCACGGTCCAGTCAACAGTTCCATTGCCAAGTGATCGTGCAAAATGTCAAAAAAGGCAAAATAATAAGTAAAATATAGAAAACGATAAATCTATTGTTATTGTTTAAATTGTGCAACCACCGGTGGTCATCGCCTGTAGTTACCGCCTCTGAAATATTGCTGCTGGAATTGCTGGAATGATGCGCATTGGGAATCTTTGAGATTGATGATTGGCGGAGGAGGGAAATTGACAAATGATTGCCCTGCAGGCTGGGAATATTGACCATTAATCATTGGTGGCATCGGTTGCATCGGTGGCGGGGGCATTGACATCATCATCATTTGATTGACTGGCGAGGACTGCCAATAGAAAACTGGCCGTTGGTAATTGGCAAATCGCTGATGTCTCACGGCTGCTCCGAATGGATTGATAGGCCTGATACTCGTGCGATTCTGATGAAATGATGCTCCGTTGCGATTGGCACCCATTGTAGCGATGTTCCGCGATTGTTCCGCTTCTTATTGGATTTCTTCTTGTTATTGGTGACGGGTGGTTTTCCCGAGGCGGTTCGAGAGCGATACGCCGCTTCCTTCTCATTATCACTGAATGCAATATCATCGCTGTCGTTGTCATAGCGACAGTCAATAATATCGGCACCAGCAGCAGTGAAATATGCGTCCTGGACTCCTGGGGCACAGAACAGCGAATCTCCCCCATTAAATGAAGCGGCGATTGATTCATATTTGCACACATCCGAATATAGCGACTCCTTCTTGGCGCCGAATATGTTATCGATCTGCAATCAATCGATATCGATATGAGCTGGAGATCAGTAATTGCAAATCTTACCATTTCGATCATCAGCTTGTTAATATGCAGCACGATCGTGTTTAGATCGACTATCGGATCGGATCGGGCAGCTTTGATCGTGACTAAACATGAGGGAGTTATCAAGGGGCCGATCAATCTTTATATGTTCGCTTATAGGTTGGCGTTCCATAGATTCCTTGAATGACTGTCCCAATGATTTCCAGGGCTGCGTTTACCTGTAAGCGCGTTTATTCGAATATTTATTGCCAATTATCAATGGAATTATCAATTACCGAGATGAGAATGCTGCTCAGTTTCGCCTCGAGATCCGCCGGCAGCAGGTATTCAAGTTCCTGTTAATGTCATATCTATTTTGTAGCAGTTAGGCAATGAAATCAGGACTATAACGGCCAATACATATACCAAATATCAAGCAGAGGGGAACACGGGAACCCTTAGCGGAATTTGCATAAATATACAGATTAATAGCACAAATAAACCCCAATATTTCTCATTTATCTAAATGCCATTTCAAATCATGCGTATCCAATGCAATTATTTATTAATAGTGCAAATATCAAGAAGAGGGGGACATGGGGGCCCTTAGCGGAATTTGCATAAATATACAGATCAATAGCACAAATTAACCCCAATATTTCTCATTTATATAATTGCCATTTCAAATTATGCGTATCCAGTGCAATTATTTATGACTAGTGCAAATATCAAGCATAGGGGAACATTGGGGCCCTTAGCGGAATTTGCATAAGTATACAGATTAATAGCACAAATTAACCCAAATATTCCTCATTTATCTATTTGCCATTTCAAATCATGCGTATCCAGTACAATTATTTATGACTATTGCAAATATCAAGCAGAGGGGAACATGGGGGCCCTTAGCGGAATTTGCATAAATATACGATCTAGTTTTTAATCGCCCTGATTTGGGGTTACATTTTGGCCCAGTATTCCAATATTGGAATATTTAACATTTTTACTCCATTATTCTCGGCGCAATAAAAGTTTAGACTGCAACAGTCTACATCTAGCAAGAGTGGAGATTGTGTCTAATATTATTTTTGAAGGTTTGAACCTGTTAGAGTGAGCAGTGCTTTTTTATTTGCATCAATTACTTTCAAAAGAAAACAAAAACATGGGTTAATGGAGAATATCATTACTGCTGACTATGGGAACCGATATATCTGAATCTGCACAAAAGACAAACAAAAACAATAAGAGCATTTGAACATGTGAACAAAACAATATTATGAGACTGCATTAAAACTAACCAGATTCGCACGGTCCAGTCAACAGTTCCATTGCCAAGTGATCGTGCAAAATGTCAAAAAAGGCAAAATAATAAGTAAAATATAGAAAACGATAAATCTATTGTTATTGTTTAAATTGTGCAACCACCGGTGGTCATCGCCTGTAGTTACCGCCTCTGAAATATTGCTGCTGGAATTGCTGGAATGATGCGCATTGGGAATCTTTGAGATTGATGATTGGCGGAGGAGGGAAATTGACAAATGATTGCCCTGCAGGCTGGGAATATTGACCATTAATCATTGGTGGCATCGGTTGCATCGGTGGCGGGGGCATTGACATCATCATCATTTGATTGACTGGCGAGGACTGCCAATAGAAAACTGGCCGTTGGTAATTGGCAAATCGCTGATGTCTCACGGCTGCTCCGAATGGATTGATAGGCCTGATACTCGTGCGATTCTGATGAAATGATGCTCCGTTGCGATTGGCACCCATTGTAGCGATGTTCCGCGATTGTTCCGCTTCTTATTGGATTTCTTCTTGTTATTGGTGACGGGTGGTTTTCCCGAGGCGGTTCGAGAGCGATACGCCGCTTCCTTCTCATTATCACTGAATGCAATATCATCGCTGTCGTTGTCATAGCGACAGTCAATAATATCGGCACCAGCAGCGGTGAAATATGCGTCCTGGACTCCTGGGGCACAGAACAGCGAATCTCCCCCATTAAATGAAGCGGCGATTGATTCATATTTGCACACATCCAAATATAGCGACTCCTTCTTGGCGCCGAATATGTTATCGATCTGCAATCAATCGATATCGATATGAGCTGGAGATCAGTAATTGCAAATCTTACCATTTCGATCATCAGCTTGTTAATATGCAGCACGATCGTGTTTAGATCGACTATCGGATCGGATCGGGCAGCTTTGATCGTGACTAAACATGAGGGAGTTATCAAGGGGCCGATCAATCTTTATATGTTCGCTTATAGGTTGGCGTTCCATAGATTCCTTGAATGACTGTCCCAATGATTTCCAGGGCTGCGTTTACCTGTAAGCGCGTTTATTCGGTTATTTATTGCCAATTATCAATGGAATTATCAATTACCGAGATGAGAATGCTGCTCAGTTTCGCCTCGAGATCCGCCGGCAGCAGGTATTCAAGTTCCTGTTAATGTCATATCTATTTTGTAGCAGTTAGGCAATGAAATCAGGACTATAACGGCCAATACATATACCAAATATCAAGCAGAGGGGAACACGGGAACCCTTAGCGGAATTTGCATAAATATACAGATTAATAGCACAAATAAACCCCAATATTTCTCATTTATCTAAATGCCATTTCAAATCATGCGTATCCAATGCAATTATTTATTAATAGTGCAAATATCAAGAAGAGGGGGACATGGGGGCCCTTAGCGGAATTTGCATAAATATACAGATCAATAGCACAAATTAACCCCAATATTTCTCATTTATCTAAATGCCATTTCAAATCATGCGTATCCAATGCAATTATTTATTAATAGTGCAAATATCAAGAAGAGGGAATTTGCATAAATATACAGATCAATAGCACAAATTAACCCCAATATTTCTCATTTATATAATTGCCATTTCAAATTATGCGTATCCAGTGCAATTATTTATGACTAGTGCAAATATCAAGCATAGGGGAACATTGGGGCCCTTAGCGGAATTTGCATAAGTATACAGATTAATAGCACAAATTAACCCAAATATTCCTCATTTATCTATTTGCCATTTCAAATCATGCGTATCCAGTACAATTATTTATGACTATTGCAAATATCAAGCAGAGGGGAACATGGGGGCCCTTAGTGGAATTTGCATAAATATACGATCTAGTTTTTAATCGCCCTGATTTGGGGTTACATTTTGGCCCAGTATTCCAATATTGGAATATTTAACATTTTTACTCCATTATTCTCGGCGCAATAAAAGTTTAGACTGCAACAGTCTACATCTAGCAAGAGTGGAGATTGTGTCTAATATTATTTTTGAAGGTTTGAACCTGTTAGAGTGAGCAGTGCTTTTTTATTTGCATCAATTACTTTCAAAAGAAAACAAAAACATGGGTTAATGGAGAATATCATTACTGCTGACTATGGGAACCGATATATCTGAATCTGCACAAAAGACAAACAAAAACAATAAGAGCATTTGAACATGTGAACAAAACAATATTATGAGACTGCATTAAAACTAACCAGATTCGCACGGTCCAGTCAACAGTTCCATTGCCAAGTGATCGTGCAAAATGTCAAAAAAGGCAAAATAATAAGTAAAATATAGAAAACGATAAATCTATTGTTATTGTTTAAATTGTGCAACCACCGGTGGTCATCGCCTGTAGTTACCGCCTCTGAAATATTGCTGCTGGAATTGCTGGAATGATGCGCATTGGGAATCTTTGAGATTGATGATTGGCGGAGGAGGGAAATTGACAAATGATTGCCCTGCAGGCTGGGAATATTGACCATTAATCATTGGTGGCATCGGTTGCATCGGTGGCGGGGGCATTGACATCATCATCATTTGATTGACTGGCGAGGACTGCCAATAGAAAACTGGCCGTTGGTAATTGGCAAATCGCTGATGTCTCACGGCTGCTCCGAATGGATTGATAGGCCTGATACTCGTGCGATTCTGATGAAATGATGCTCCGTTGCGATTGGCACCCATTGTAGCGATGTTCCGCGATTGTTCCGCTTCTTATTGGATTTCTTCTTGTTATTGGTGACGGGTGGTTTTCCCGAGGCGGTTCGAGAGCGATACGCCGCTTCCTTCTCATTATCACTGAATGCAATATCATCGCTGTCGTTGTCATAGCGACAGTCAATAATATCGGCACCAGCAGCGGTGAAATATGCGTCCTGGACTCCTGGGGCACAGAACAGCGAATCTCCCCCATTAAATGAAGCGGCGATTGATTCATATTTGCACACATCCAAATATAGCGACTCCTTCTTGGCGCCGAATATGTTATCGATCTGCAATCAATCGATATCGATATGAGCTGGAGATCAGTAATTGCAAATCTTACCATTTCGATCAGCTTGTTAATATGCAGCACGATCGTGTTTAGATCGACTATCGGGTCGGATCGGGCAGCTTTGATCGTGACTAAACATGAGGGAGTTATCAAGGGGCCGATCAATCTTTATATGTTCGCTTATAGGTTTGCGTTCCATAGATTCCTTGAATGACTGTCCCAATGATTTCCAGGGCTGCGTTTACCTGTAAGCGCGTTTATTCGGTTATTTATTGCCAATTATCAATGGAATTATCAATTACCGAGATGAGAATGCTGCTCAGTTTCGCCTCGAGATCCGCCGGCAGCAGGTATTCAAGTTCCTGTTAATGTCATATCTATTTTGTAGCAGTTAGGCAATGAAATCAGGACTATAATGACCAATACATATACCAAATATCAAGCAGAGGGGAACACGGGGACCCTTAGCGGAATTTGCATAAATATACAGATTAATAGCACAAATTAACCCCAATATTTCTCATTTATCTAATTGCCATTTCAAATTAAGCGTATCCAGTGCAATTATTTATGACTAGTGTAAATATCAATCCGAGGGGAACATGGGGGACCTTAGCGGAATTTGCATAAATATACAGATTATTAGCACAAATTAACCCAAATATTCCTCATTTATCTATTTTCCATTTCAAATCATGCGTATTCAGTACAATTATTTATGACTAGTGCAAATATCAAGCAGAGGGGAACATGGGGGCCCTTAGCGGAATTTGCATAAATATACAGATTAATAGCACAAATTAACCCCAATATTTCTCATTTATCTAATTGCCATTTCAAATCATGCGTATCCAGTGCAATTATTTATGATTAGTAGAAATATCAAGCAGAGGGGAACATATGGGCCCTTAGCGGAATTTGCATAAATATACAGATTAATAGCACAAATTAACCCCAATATTTCTCATTTATCTAATTGCCATTTCAAATCATGCGTATCCAATGCAATTATTTATTAATAGTGCAAATATCAAGCAGAGGGGGACATGGGGGCCCTTAGCGGAATTTGCATAAATATACAGATTAATAGCACAAATTAACCCCAATATTTCTCATTTATCTAATTGCCATTTCAAATTAAGCGTATCCAGTGCAATTATTTATGACTAGTGTAAATATCAATCCGAGGGGAACATGGGGGACCTTAGCGGAATTTGCATAAATATACAGATTATTAGCACAAATTAACCCAAATATTCCTCATTTATCTATTTTCCATTTCAAATCATGCGTATTCAGTACAATTATTTATGACTAGTGCAAATATCAAGCAGAGGGGAACATGGGGGCCCTTAGCGGAATTTGCATAAATATACAGATTAATAGCATAAATTAAACCCAATATTTCTCATTTATCTAATTGCCATTTCAAATCATGCGTATCCAATGCAATTATTTATTAATAGTGCAAATATCAAGCAGCGGGGAACATGGGACCTTTAGCGGAATTTGCATAAATATACAGATTATTAGCACAAATTAACCCCAATATTTCTCATTTATCTAATTGCCATTTCAAATCATGCGTATCCAGTACAATTATTTATGATTAGTGCAAATATCAAGCAGAGGGGAACATGGGGGCCCTTAGCGGAATTTGAATAAATATACAATCGAGTTTTTAATCGCCCTGGTTTGGGGTTACATTTTTGCCCAGTATTCCAATATTGGAATATTTAGCATTTTTCTCCATTATTCTCGGCGCAAAAAAAGTTTAGACTGCAACAGTCTACATCTAGCAAGCGTGGAGTTTGTGTCTAATATTATTTTTGAAGGTTTGACACGTTCAAAATAATTTTTTTTATTTTGAATTTTTTTCAAAATATTATAAAAACTATATTGAGTTTCAAAACAAAATTAAAAAGATTATTTATGTATTGAATTTCAATACAATATGCAATAAATTCAATATTTTTCATGAAATTCAATATGTTCGAAATTTTCAATTCAAAATGCAAGTGCTTAAAGTACCAGTCTTCAGAATTGTAGATAAAAGGCAACAACTCGCATAAATTCAATTAAGGTTCAACTAAAATCAGGTAGTCATACTTTCGAATAAGGATTAATAATTTTAAATTTAAAATTTTACTTTTATATACTTTGTCGTACTCAAATCTCACCTAAAGGAAAAGCTTGAAGAAGAATTAGATCCACGATGAAATTGTCCAAATCATTCAATAACCGAATCTGTCGATAATAAGTGATTTACCCGATGAATCCAACTGAATCCACGTGGCCGTATCCTGAAAAAGAGCGGGCCCTCTACCTGCGCATCACACGATTAGAGAAGAACCGTGACGAAGTGATCAGGTAAAGTCGGTCGCAACGGCTCGTCAAGAGCTACAATTCCGCTGGTACACCGCCCAAGAGTTAGCAGCGAGGGTACCTCAATGCTCAACCCTGATGAAGTTCGACATAATTCTACTCCATCATCTGTATGGTGAAGCCATAGTGAAAGAAGTGCAGAAGGACCTGAAAGTTCCTCCCAACACAGCCACAATTCTTCCTCGAACCAGTAGTCTCCGCAACCGGTTATCTACCAACACTGAAAGCGGATCGCAATCGCCATACTCGTGTTCGCCGGATACGACGTCAGTGCGCCTGAGCTAAGTGATTGACTGAATTGGCCAATTTAGTTCCACCTCCTATCATATCAACCACAGCTAGCTCCAAAGACCATGTCTGTACAAGATTGCTGATGACCCAGACTTTTATTTGAACCAGTTATTTTAGTCTCAATGTCGTTGTTAATATAGTTTAGTTCATCAATTAGTTCATCTGTTTTCTTTATTTTTATCGGTATTATTATTTTATTGCTCCAAAGGTTGTATCATTTGTCCCATATTGAGGTAAATTTCTGTTTTGTTTTCACTCCGTACAGTCGATTGAAAGTTTTCAGAGAAAACCTTCGTCGAAGGATAAACGTAAGACCTTTTATCGGCGGTCTCGGGTGTTGATGAATGTGCGACACGAGCAGTCGGAAATAGTCCACTCACCGCTAGTCGTGCATTACCAACGCAGGTATGCAGTCGGTCGTTGAAATAGTCTTGTTGATCCTTTTAGGCTTCACCATAGGAAAGTCACAAGTCACCCTAGCACTCTAGCCACCGTTAGGTCAGTCTGAATCAGAGAGGTGAACCCCCTAGGAGGCCATCGAACGACTCTCAGAAGCCAGAAAACACTTAGACCTCCTAATAGTGGACGAATTTCTGAAATTACTTGATCAACATCTAAGGCATCTATTCCTAAATAATCTCTAAATGCGAGACTGGAATTTTTCCTCACCCATAATCGTTTGTCATTGTTGTTTGACAATGCAATCTTGGTATTTTTAAACATAAGAAGCTGGTGGTTGCGCGTCTCTATTCTAAGCTTTTGGCTTAGGCCCTACCATACAAGTTGGTGATATCAATGTACAAGAGTTCGGTGTCTTCAGAACTTACAACTTAATGTTTGTTGACAAATGTTAACCAACACCGTATCCCTCCTTCATAGAAATTGAACATTTCCATGTCTTGCAGAAGTTCAATGGGTTCCGTTAATGTTATAAGCGCTGAGACCCATGACATACCCGGAATTCCATAGAAATTAAGAGGTTCAAGACCATTGTAAGCAATGGCCTTTTCACGGAATTGTTGAAAATAATCAGCGAGGAGAAACAGTTCTAACTTCAGGTAAGTTAACATGTAATCTAACATGGTGTTGCAATTTTGCTGAGCCCAAATAACTTGGGCTAATGCATACTCATTATTAGACACAGAATCCCAGATAGGAGGTAGTTCAAGAGTCGGTTCCAGAACCTCAAGCGATGCAGCGAAGTCATAAGGAAAGATACCTTTGGCTCGAACAATTGCACCATCAAAACAGAAGAAGTTATAGGCAGATCGGAAAGAGTCTTGACCGCTTTTGCTAAAGATGAATTAACAAACTGCATGCTGTCAATAAAACGAACAGGCAATTTGTTAGTATGATGATCTTGATTCTGTCTTGAATGAATGTATGAATGATGATATTGAAAATCTTCCATATGGGTATACTATGGAAGTGGATATCGATATCCCTCAGTGTGTGCTTGAGTTTTTGAATGATTTCCTGATTGCTCCGGAAAAGATGTGCCCACCAGATTCGAAAGTTGAGAAGCTAATGCTAGCGCATTGGCCGAAGAAGAACCATGTTCTTCTTTGGCGACTTCTCAAGTTATATATAGAATTGGGGGCTATTATTAAAAATGTACATAGGGCAATTAAATTTAAGCATGCACCCATTTTTAAATCGTACATAGACAAAAACACTAATTTACGAGCCAATTCTACATGCGAGCTGCACAGAGATTTATATAAACTATTTAATAATAGTTTGTATGAGGAATCCGTGGAAAATCTTAAAAAACGTATGAATTTGAGGCTATGCAATTCAGCTGAAAAGATGATTGTATATGCTTCAAAACCTACTTTCAGAAAATCTATCAAAATTGCTGATGATCTGATAGTGGCTCATCTGAATAAAGATTTAATATGTTTAGACAGGCCTAGCTATATTGGTCAAACAGTGTTAGATTTGTCTAAACTGAGGATGTACCGGCTTCAGTGTCTGGAATTGGCTAAATGTCGTTTAGAGTTTAACTGTCATATAAATATCGTTGCCGGTAACACTGACTCCTTTTTCTTAGAGATAAAGCACTGTAAGCTTGACACTCTTTTGCCGGCAATGATTCGTGATAATTTTTTAGATACTAGTAACTATGACACATCCCTTATACACGAGAAACCTTGATTCTGTGATAGGAAAGTTTAAAGATGAAAGTAAAGGGCTCGGATATAAGGAGTGGGTTTTCTTAAGAGCCAAGTGTTATAGTTTGTTGGGGGAAAAGATAATTTAAAAGCAAAGGGAGTCAAATTGATAGGGACTGAAATTGGGCACCAGTCTTATTTAGACTGCTGCAACAACGTAGTATATACGATGCCACAAACTAGAATAGGGACGCCCAACCACCAGCTTCTTACGTTTAAAAATACCAAGATTACATTGTCAAACAACGATGACAAACGATTATGGGCGAGGAAAAATTCCAGTCTCGAATTTGGGCATTATTTAGGAATAGATGCCTTAGATGTTGGTCAAGTAATTTGCGAAATTCGTCCACAATTAGGAGGTCTAAGTCCAGATTTCAATGATGATGACAATGACGGCAATGATGACAATGATATTGATATAGATGACGTATTAATATCGAATTAATCTGTGATTCAATATATCTTAATATTTTAATTTATTATGAAAACTATTAATAATTTTGTAAATCTTAATAATAATAATAATAATAATAATAATAATAATAATAATAATAATAATAATAATATAATACTAATAAATAAATAAATTAATAAATTTAAAAAAAATAATAATCATAATAATAAAAAATAATGATAATAATAGTAATTTTAATAATAATAATAATAATATTAATAATAGTAATAATAATAATAATAATAATAATAATAATAATAATAATACCCTTGAAAAGAATTTTAAAAATTTCCCCTGGGGGAGGGGGGTATGTGATCTAGCGGTGCCCTATCTATCTACAAGGATCATACAAATACAATGAAAAATAAAAAGAAATAAAATTTACCAATAAAATATTCCTAAAAATGTAATCCTGGACCTCGAATAAGTTTATGGAAGTTGTGATTGTGTGATCTAAATGTTCTTCACAAATTAATTAATCTGGAAATCACTGATCCAAAATAAATGTGAACAAAATGTTTGTTGTGGTTCAAATTATTTGGAAAAAGTGTTTTCTGGCTTCTGAGAGTCGTTCGATGGCCTCCTAGGGGGTTCACCTCTCTGATTCAGACTGACCTAACGGTGGCTAGAGTGCTAGGGTGACTTGTGACTTTCCTATGGTGAAGCCTAAAAGGATCAACAAGACTATTTCAACGACCGACTGCATACCTGCGTTGGTAATGCACGACTAGCGGTGAGTGGACTATTTCCGACTGCTCGTGTCGCACATTCATCAACACCCGAGACCGCCGATAAAAGGTCTTACGTTTATCCTTCGACGAAGGTTTTCTCTGAAAACTTTCAATCGAATGTACGGAGTGAAAACAAAACAGAAATTTACCTCAATATGCGACAAATGATACAACCTTTGGAGCAATAAAATAATAATACCGATAAAAATAAAGAAAACAGATGAACTAATTGATGAACTAAACTATATTAACAACGACATTGAGACTAAAATAACTGGTTCAAATAAAAGTCTGGGTCATCAGCAATCTTGTACAGACATGGTCTTTGGAGCTAGCTGTGGTTGATATGATAGGAGGTGGAACTAAATTGGCCAATTCAGTCAATCACTTAGCTCAGGCGCACTGACGTCGTATCCGGCGAACACGAGTATGGCGATTGCGATCCGCTTTCAGTGTTGGTAGATAACCGGTTGCGGAGACTACTGGTTCGAGGAAGAATTGCGGCTGTGTTGGGAGGAACTTTCAGGTCCTTCTGCACTTCTTTCACTATGGCTTCACCATACAGATGATGGAGTAGAATTATGTCGAACTTCATCAGGGTTGAGCATTGAGGTACCCTCGCTGCTAACTCTTGGGCGGTGTACCAGCGGAATTGTAGCTCTTGACGAGCCGTTGCGACCGACTTTACCTGATCACTTCGTCACGGTTCTTCTCTAATCGTGTGATGCACAGGTAGAGGGCCCGCTCTTTTTCAGGATACGGCCACGTGGATTCCATCTGTTGCAGTCGCACCTATCGCCGACTCAATTTTCTTCGCAAACTCCTATTCTCTTCCATCAACCTCGATTCGGCGGTTGCGGAAGACTACAAACCAGTCTTTGTGATAGATATTGATTCAGTTGGATTCATCGGGTAAATCACTTATTATCGACAGATTCGGTTATTGAATGATTTGGACAATTTCATCGTGGATCTAATTCTTCTTCAAGCTTTTCCTTTAGGTGAGATTTGAGTACGACTAAGTATACAAAAGTAAAATTTTAAATTTAAAATTATTAATCCTTATTCGAAAGTATGACTACCTGATTTTAGTTGAACCTTAATTGAATTTATGGGAGTTGTTGCCTTTTATCTACAATTCTGAAGACTGGTACTCACGACCTTTTCGTCGGACATCGTTGTCTTTTTAATCTTGATACTATGGGTTGTGTAATAAACTCGTCGCTATCTATTGAGTTAGTATATCACTTGTATTTTTGTTTTGCCTGTCAAATGTGCTTAGTAACTGGTTATATCTTTATGACCGCTTTGTGTGCTCCACGATTGAGATTTTTGGGGATAGGCATATTAGTCAATTACTTAAAATTAAAGGGAATTTCAAAATGGATAGTTCTTTTACAAGTTCCATCATTCAACTTAACTTTTCTGAAATCGGGAATTCTAATAATATTACTCATCCCGTTGGTGATTGCTGGGGTCATCTAGTGGTACTCTCTTTTATCGTACTTCGTTGTGTGTTTTAGACAATGTGCAAAATTCTGTGTGCTTTACAATTTCTCTAGCTTTCTCTTATCAGCATTCGGATTCTGAAACTATCGTGAATTATTCTCGACTCCCTATTTTCGAGACAGTCGTTCCTATACATTTACTTAAATCTGTCGCTGAGATTTTAAACAAACACAAACTAATACGGAATGTATTAGCGGAGTCATACGTGGGGTGTTCTCCGCCCGGTCGACTACACGACCGACCAGGTTTTCTACCCTGTTGGCTTCTACATACTCCCATGGTCGAAAGCTCGACCCAGCCGAAAAGAAATCAAAGCAGTATTCTATATTTCTCTCTGACAGCCATCGCTATTAGCCCACTGTCTCATATCGTGTTGCACATGAGCCGTCCGATACGCCACCAGCCACAGAGAACCAAGTTCACCAAATGATGCTCATCGCACCTCATCTAGTAAACTTCTGAAGCCATCCGCGAACCTGATAGATCGTCGTGTCTTCCTCCACCTGTCAGTGGCTGTTATATTTAGGGCTGTCGCATGAACAATAAATAAAACATCATTTAAAATAATAAAACTATAATAAAACGAGATAGTTATGAATCATATAAATTTATTAATTTAAAATTGTCGATGACCGCATAATCATTATTACCAAAATTTACACAATAACAAACGAAATATTTACCTTTCAATAAATAAGCTGGCAAAAATGATCCAAATTATAAAGTGTGTTAGTTGAAGTTCTAAAACTTTTCTCTTCACAAAATCTGAAAAATGATTGTACTATTTTCGGACCAATCATGTGAGACCTAACCTCATTGGCTGATGACCTATTTAATATTTTGATTCGATTAAACAATCAAATAATATTGTTGGGCTTTCGGTGGGAAAACCCGATTCCTATAAACATCACGATAAGCAAAGCGTCTAAGGGATGATCCATGGTAGGTCTCTCCGTGTTTAGACTATTGTTGAGGTCTCGATATTCGAAAACACTCAACTTGTCAGGACTGTATATGAACATATATTAAACAAAAATTTACCTCAAGAATAAAACTTCAAAATGACAATCAATGCAAAATATCTAAATTGGTTTTATTCAGAAATTGGTTTAAATTGTGTGTATTGTTATGTGTTATGTACTCGTGCTTATGTTTATAATTACTGCTTGAAAGAACTTGTGAGACGTTTCTGTAATGTCTCCGGTTTTAAACGTTTTGCATGCATTTTTCTTTGAAACGGTTAACGCGCTAATTTTTGGCGAATTTTTATGATCAATTTTTGGGTATTTATACTATTTCCATATTTAATAAATAAAAATATTTTAATTTTCGGCTTATACGCACGAAATAATATTTATAATATTAATATTTTATTATATATTTTCATAGATGTTCACATTGATTTATTAATATTAATATTTTACTATCATATTTCAATAAATTATGGCAGCAGAGGTTTGCAAAATAATAATAATAATGATTTTGATATATATTTTTAATTAAACAAAATTAATAATTTACCTTTTCAATAATTATATATATGTATTTTTACCCTTTTATTAATCACATGTATCTTTAATTAACTGTTTAAAACAGAATTAATAATTAAATTTTATTACGTAAAAATAAAATACCCCAATGAAAGTAATAGTCTGAATAAGATAAAACATAAAAAATAAAATCAATAACCATAAAATATGAAACCAATACATAATATATACACATAAAATATGAAAATGTCAAATAAAAATTGATATATAGAAATAGTCAATGTTGAGGGATTTGATATATACACAATTGTCATAAAAATATTAAATGTTGAGGGATAACTGATTGTTTCTTGATTGTTTCTTGATGCTCTGTTTCTGAACGAATATTAGATTGTATTTTTTCATCATTATTTATTTTATTGTCTTTCTTCTGCACATGTGTTGATTCTGTAACTCTTAGGCCCTGTTCTGTAATTCTTATTGAGAGTGAATGTGCTGATGGGCCTAACCTCATCATCCAACACTATGGCACCCTGTGCTTAATATTTGCACTATTAATCAATAATTGAACTGGATTGCAATGACTTCGAATGGCAATTTGATTAATGGGGAATATTGCGGTTAATTTGTGCTATTATTCTGTATATTTATGCAAATTCCGCTAAGCGCCCCCATGTTCCCATATGCTTGATATTTGCACACTATTAATCAATAATTGCACTGGATAGCAATGATTTGAAATGGCAATTAGATAAATGAGAAATATTGGGGTTAATTTGTGCTATTAATCTGTATATTTATGCAAATTCCGCTAAGGGTCCCCGTGTTTCCTTCTGCTTGATATATGGTATATGTATTGGCCGTTTTAGCCCTGATTTCATTGTCTAACTGCTACATAATTGATATGACATTAACAGGAACTTGAATACCTGCTGCCGGCGGATCTCGAGACGAAACTGAGCAGCATTGTCATCTCGGTAATTGATAATTCCATTGATAATTGGCAATAAATAACCGAATAAACGCGCTTACAGGTAAATGCAGCCCTGGAAATCATTGGGACAGTCATTCAAGGAATCTATGGAACGCAAACCTATAAGCGAACATATAAAGATTGATCGGCCCCTTGATTAAAGCAGCCCGATCCGATCCGATAGTCAATCTAAACACGATCGTGCTGGATAGCAACTGATGATCGGAATAGTAAGATTTGCAATTACTGATCTCCAGCTCATATATCGATATCGATTGATTGCAGATCGATAACATATTCGGCACCAAGAAGGAGCCGCTATATTTGGTAGTGTTCAAATCAGAATCAATCGCCGCTTCATTCAATGGGGGAGAGTCGCTGTTCTGTGCCCCAGGAGTCCAGGACGCATATTTCACTGCTGCTGGTGCCGATATTATTGACTGTCGCTATGACAACGACAGCGATGATATTGCATTCAGTGATAATGAGAAGGAAGCGGCGTATCGCTCTCGAACCGCCTCGGGAAAACCACCCGTCACCAATAACAAGAAGAAATCCAATAAGAAGCGGAACAATCGCGGAACATCGCTACAATGGGTGCCAATCGCAACGGAGCATCATTTCATCAGAATCGCACGAGTATCAGGCCTATCAATCCATTCGGAGCAGCCGTGAGACATCAGCGATTTGCCAATTACCAACGGCCAGTTTCCTATTGGCAGTCCCCGCCAGTCAATCAAATGATGATGATGTCAATGCCCCCGCCACCGATGCCACCAATGATTAATGGCCAATATTCCCAGCCTGCAGGGCAATCATTTGTCAATTTCCCTCCTCCGCCAATCATCAATCTCAAAGATTCCCAATGCGCATCATTCCAGCAATTCCAGCAGCAATATTTCAGAGGCGGTAACTACAGGCGATGACCACCGGTGGTTGCACAATTTAAACAATAACAATAGATTTATCGTTTTCTTTATTTTACTTTTTATTTTGCCTTTTTTTGACATATTGTGCGATCACTTAGCAATGGAACTGTTGACTGGACCGTGCGAATCTGGTTAGTTTTAATGCAGTCTCATAATATTGTTTTGTTCACATGTTCAAATGCTCTTATTGTTTTTGTTTGTCTGTTGTGCAGACTCAGATATATCGGTTCCCATAGTCAGCAGTAATGATATTCTCCATTAACCCATGTTTTTGTTTTCTTTTGAAAGTAATTGATGCAAATAAAAAAGCACTGCTCACTCTAACAGGTTCAAATCTTCAAAAATAATACTAGACACTATCTCCACGCTTGCTAGATGTAGACTGTTGCAGTCTAAACTTTTATTGCGCCGAGAATAATGGAGTAAAAATGTTAAATATTCCAATATTGGAATACTGGGCAAAAATGTAACCCCAAATCAGGGCGATTAAAAACTAGATCGTATATTTATGCAAATTCCGCTAAGGGCCCCCATGTTCCCCTCTGCTTGATATTTGCACTAGTCATAAATAATTGCACTGGATACGCATAATTTGAAATGGCAATTAAATAAATGAGAAATATTGGGGTTAATTTGTGCTATTGATCTGTATATTTATGCAAATTCCGCTAAGGGCCCCCATGTCCCCCTCTGCTTGATATTTGCACTATTAATAAATAAATGCATTGGATACGCATGATTTGAAATGGCATTTAGATAAATGAGAAATATTGGGGTTAATTTGTGCTAATAATCTGTATATTTATGCAAATTCTGCTAAGGGCCCCCATGTTCCCCTCTGCTTGATATTTCTACTAATCATAAATAATTGCACTGGATACGCTTAATTTGAAATGGCAATTAGATAAATGAGAAATATTGGGGTTAATTTGTGCTAATAATCTGTATATTTATGCAAATTCTGCTAAGGGCCCCCATGTTCCCCTCTGCTTGATATTTCTACTAATCATAAATAATTGCACTGGATACGCATGATTTGAAATGGCAATTAGATAAATGAGAAATATTGGGGTTAATTTGTGCTATTAATCTGTATATTTATGCAAATTCCGCTAAGGGTCCCCTTGTTACCCTCTGCTTGATATTTGGTATATGTATTGGCCGTTATAGTCCTGATTTCATTGCCTAACTGCTACAAAATAGATATGACATTAACTATTAATAAATAATTGCATTGGATACGCTGCGTAACATACGCATGATTTGAACTGGCAATTAGATAAATGAGAAATATTTGGGTTAATTTGTGCTATTAATCTGTAAAATGCTAATTATTCCAATATTGGAATACCGGGCAAAAATGTGTTAATCATCTGGATTAACTAACAATTCATCATATTATACAATATTACATTTTTTATTTTACTTAAGATATTGCAAATACAATCCAAATTAGCAGGCTTTCGGGGGTTTATCTTCTAGTTAAAACGGTAATTTTAATACCTAAAATATCTTACAGCTATTTTCCGGTGAAAAGCATAGAAAAAAAATTAATTAATCTACAACTTTCGGAATAACACCTAACTGCGAAAGTTAACATTGTCTATAATATACGTTGGTGTGCACACCACCTGAGGTGAGTCACCAATTATATGACAATATTAACTTAATTTCATTTTTTCAATTTTTCAAAAATCGTTTTAAGGTAAGTTTTTGAATTGAAGTAATTTTTAGGACTTGAATTTTGATTTTATATAATTATGAGATCATTATTCAAGTTCTTAAATATTACTGTTAGTCAGCATTTATAATATTGATAATATATAACATTGATAATTAAATTTCAGGTGTTTTTTTTAGGAATTTTATGGTATTTTATTTGGATTTATTTGGACTTATTTCGTAAAAATGTAAGTTAGATATTTTTATAATTATAAATAAGTAAAGTAATCACCAAACATTTATTTTTTATAGACATTTAGTAAAGAATGGATAAAATATTTTTTAAGTTTTTGTAATCTTCTTTCGAATTTTGTCTATTTCTGTAATTCTATGAAAATATTAATTTGTTAAAATAATTTATTAAAATTTACGATTTGCGATGTTTTTCCTGCAAATTCAAAGATGTCGAAGGATCCTCTTCAATATCTGTAAATCTAAAGAAATTTTATATTCTAAATTATTTTATAATTAAATCTTACGATGTATTTACTTCTTTTTCCCTAAAGCTCAAGGTAGAGCAGTCAGAATTAAATTCAAAAGTTTTTTTGAACATAACTTTTTAAATAATTTTAAAATATTGATGTGTTAATTATATGTTAATCAATGTATATTTCGCATGAAAAACACTTTACTTAATTTTGTATGTATTTTTTGCATTATGTGTGCTGTGTTTGTATGCTTAATTATTTTCTCTCACTTTTTAGATTCCTATAATAAATGTTAAATTTCGCAGCATTAAATTTTTACACACAGGTAAGTTGGTGTGTTCCTATAATATATATTTATTGATTTTTTTTTAGATTATAGATAATGTTATATTTCGCAGTTAGGTGTATTCAAGTATCAATTGATTTAGTACTGTTTGGCAAAATCCGAGAAAAAGCACTTGTTGTTTACACATGCTACATACACACAAACTCAGTTTTATCATCAATTGCGATTCGACCAATCACACAGCTCGCATCAACGCACACACACTTACCCAAACAGCAAATCCGATATTTCCAGACATTTTTCTATACACCCGTTTGCTTATTGTACACCTAACTGCGAAAGTTAACATTGTCTATAATATACATTGGTGTGCAAACGGGTGTATAATACAAATTCAATCCAAATCTTACCTAATAAATTTGGAATTCTGACTTGTTTTGGTAAATCTTTCTCATCGAGAGGATTACAATCGATACAGTATGAAGTTGTTATCGTCACTGATATTGCTGAAATCAGATAGATCGTTGAAATTAAATAAAAGTGAAAATTTCACTTTCTATAGCTGATATATTGAGTTCACCTTTTGGAAATTCCGGGTTTTTAATTAATCCCTCCAAATGCTGTAAATCAGTTGATGGACTACAAAATAATTCTTCACAAAATTGAGCTAGATAATAGTCAGTTTCCACGCAATTTGTACAAACAAGATCCTAGAAACTTTCATCGGGTGTGTCTGACATTAAATAGCTGGAGTTAGAGCTGATAAAATTTGATGGTTTTTTCAATTTAGGTCTTTTGGATAAATAACGATTTCTTTTTAAATGAAGCCTGGAAAACCTTAAATTTTGAAGGCTCATTGATAATAATCTAGAAGAAAAGTTCATTTTAAAATATTTTATGTAAAATTATTGATTCTAAAATTATATATGATAATTGCAGACAAATCATGGTTTAGAATAAAATGTTACATTACTATTATTAAATACTTGACATACAAAATAAACATTTCATATTAAAAAATTACTTATCAAAACTTTATAAAACTGTAACAAAATGACATAAACTGTCGTATAAGTAAAAACAATTCATTGCATAATATTCAAACATAAAATAAAATTTGATGTTTATGAAAAAGTTAGATTAAAACAGTGCAGACAAACAAAAAGCAGTGAATGCATTGTAATTATACATGTTGACAAATTGTTTTTTATTTATATTAAATGTAAGAAATCTTAACCATTTTTTATTATTAAATTAAAGTTTGTACTATTTTTATAAACTGAGATTTGAGTTCAAGTAAACAATTAAAAATATCTATAATGAAATAATTTTTATTATAAATTGTATTTTTTTTAAATCATTCGATCTCGATCTTATTCTTGATTCAAATTGTATATATTTTTAATTGTTAAAAGATCTTTGATTTTTTTTTTGAAAATGAGAATTAAACGTTTATAACTAAATGGAAAATATTGTTGGGTACTTAGGGGTGTGTCAATTTTCCATTTAAAGTACGTTAGAAGTTATCATAATCGTTCGACTCTTTTCTAAGCACCTCCACAACTATTGCAATTTAAACCATTTGTGTACCCATGGCGACAACCATGTTGGTACTGTACACAAAGGTGAAAAAACAATGAGCAGGTGAGCTCTATTGCTAAAACTACTCCCCATTGTATTTTCTCTTCGGGTTCTAGACTCCAATAGAAGGTCTTACGTCATTATTCTCTATGTATGCTATTTTTAGATCATTTGTGGTCCTCAAGTAAGGGTATTCCCAACTGTTCCGCATAAAATTTTTCGCAGGGATCCGCCCTTATTTTCCCTCTAATAATTATTGTTATATACTTCCTATAATATCCAAATTATCCTTCAAAAATTTTGAGCAGGGATTGGCCTTCATTCACAAGTTAATAAACATATTTCCACACTTCTCATAAAAAATTGAGCAGGAATCTGCCTGTATTTCTAATCCTGAACTATCGGGTATCCTAACTATTGTTGGGCTAGAACTGATTTCTGAACCCAAAGTTAGGAATGGGACGAAATGTGTCAGTACACAACACGCATACCCAGCATTAAGTTTACTTAAATAAAAATATATAAAACACCAAGTAAACAATGATAATAGAGAGATAATATACCCAAAAATAAAACATCTGAATTAAAAATAAAATAAAACACGAGCAAGAAGTATTACACGAAAACTTACTCAAATATAACCGAAAGACATAAAACAACAAAAAACAAATTTGAAAAAAGGCGATTAGTAAAAATTAAAAAAAAAAAGAAAATTAAAGAAAATCTTCATAAAATCTTACGTAAAGAAAATTATATCGATATTTTGAATAAAAATCCAGAACAATTCATAAAAATGGCGAAATCCATCATGAGCGCCAAACGACCCAATAAAATTTATGGCGAAATCTATCATGACCGCCAAACGACCCAATAATATTTATAAAAAATAAATATTTTAGTTTAAAAAATAAATATTTTAGAAAAGAAATCATAAAAAACAATTTGTCGGGTTTTGGATTATTTCAAGTCGGTTTTCTCTGACTCCTGTGTTCTTTAAATCAAAACAATGAACGACCCAACGTATATTGAAACAACAGGTTCACAATTTATTATCACTCTACAATTACTGATCAAAGTTTTATACGATTCTCTGCTCGGCGTTGATGCTTTGCAAACAAATAATATTCACCTTTTAATCCTTCAGATTCTCTTGACTCTCGTTTTCCTCGGTTTTTGTTTGGTTTGATTCCTTTTCACCTTTCCGTACTCTTAATTCTATTTCTTCTTTTCCCTACTTTCCCTAATTCGTTTACCAACTTTTCCTACAGTCTGATTCTTCGAACCCTAGCTGAGGCAAAATGCCGATTTCCTCTGATTTTCCCTTTGCTTATATACTCCTCGAAATCAGGATGACAAATGGTTATTGCCGAGCCAATCTTTCGTTTGACATTTGCTCCTACGTGTTTGCTTCGGCTGTCACCCATAATGGTCCAACGAATCCAGATAATTAATGGCCCTACCGGTCTTCTTACGCGCGCTATCTTCTCCTTACTCTTTTTCCCATTAATCATTGTGTCAAACTAATGGGCCTAAATCTTCCTTCTGTTTGCTTTTCTTCTTCTTTACCCAGCTCGGGTTTCCTTTATCTCTCGGGTTCTCCATTAGCTCGGGTTTCCCATTAGCTCGGGTTTTCCATTAGCCAATTAATTAATTAATTAACGTTTTCTGTTTTCATACATTTGAATGTTTTTCGACCCTTTCTAACCATTTTCTGATAAATCCCTAATCATCATCTTGTTGACCATTAGCTAATCTATACCTGTCCCGTTTTTCATATTCGATTTCAATGATAGTAGGTAGTTAGTAGCGTACGGCAGCAATGACCCCCCCCCGGGGGGGGGGGTTCTGCTGCCGTAATTTTTTTGCTGCAACTCACATTTTTTGCTTTCAGGGATTTTTGGTCCAAATTTTTTTTTATCACACTATAATGATGGGGTCTCGATGGTCCTGGGATTTTCAATACAAAAAATTTTTTTCTATACAAAAATCCGACTACCATTAAAAAAGCATGGAATTTTCAGACTATAGTGAGGGGGTCTCGATGGTCCTGGGATTTTCAATACAAAAATCCGACTATCAATAAAAAAGCATGGATTTTTCTAGGACAATTCAGGTGGGTCTCCTTGGTCCTGAGAATTTCAATAGAGAAAGGCGGTCTTCAATAAAAAAGCATGGTAATTTAAGGTCTCAGGATATTTTCAATACAAAAAGGTGGTCTACACTAAAAAAGCCAAGGATTTTTCAGACTATAGTGAGGTGTGTCTCCTTGGTCCTGAGAAATAGGTGGTCTACACTAAAAAACGTGGTAAATTTTTTCAATTAAAGTAAATTTTGGTCCAAATTTTTAAATTACAGTAAATTATGGTCCAAATTTTTGAATTACAGTAAATTATGGGTCTAAAAATTAAATTAAAGTAAATAATGGTCCAAATTTTTAAATTAAAGTAAATAATGGTTCTTAAAAATTAAATTAAAGTAAATTTTGGTTCTAAAAAATTAAATTACAGTAAATTATGGGTCTAAAAATTAAATTAAAGTAAATAATGGTCCAAATTTTTAAATTAAAGTAAATAATGGTTCTAAAAATTAAATTAAAGTAAATTATGGTTCTAAAAATTAAATTAAAGTAAATAATGGTTCTAAAAAATTAAATTAAAGTAAATAATGGTCCAAATTTTTAAATAAGTAAATAATGGTCCTAAAAAATTAAATTAAAGTAAATAATGGTCCAAATTTTAAAATTAAGTAATCAAAGTAAAAAATTAAAATTAAAGTTAAATAAGTAAATTAAAGTAATAATTTTTAAAATAAGTAAATAAAAGTAAATTAAAGTAAGATTTTTAAATTTATTAACAAAAAGTTGAAATAATAGAAGGTGTTTGAGAATTGAAATTTTTTAATGAAAATTTTTATGAAATATTTTTCAATGGTAATTTTTAATGGAAATTTTTATGAAATAATTTTTTAAGTAATTTTTAATGGAAATTTTTATGAAATAATTTTTTAAGTAATTTTTAATGGAAATTTTTATGAAATATTTTTCAATGGTGATGAAAATAAAGGAGAAAATGGTTTTAAAAATAATAAACCAATCAAAAATCAGAGAAAGTGGAATAATTCACAAATTGTTTCAATGAATAAATCTGAAATTAGAACAAATCACCAAATCTTCCAAATGAATGCAGTAAATACCAATGAAAATTCACAAGATTGCCCCCCTGCGGGGGGGGGCAGGTCATTATCCAATCAACCCACGGAGGATAATGTCTCAGCAACAAAGTTCATCAAAGATTTAAACCAGAAAATTGCAATTAGAAATAGACAAAAGTCATTGCCATGGTTTACCAACGATAATTATAACAAAATCAACACTGCACGAAAATTCTTTGCCATAAATGCCATCTATAGATATGAAACACTCGAAGATAAGAAGAGATTGATATTTTTAACAGAAAATATCATCAAAAATACGTGCAAATCCCTCAGCAATATAAACTGGACAAATGTCCTCACAAATTTCACAATCCCAGACGAATGGACAAAAAAGCTCAAACCAAATGTCAAATTCCCCAAAATTAAGGAAGAAGATGAAAGTCTTGTCAATTCAATAGAAGACATTCTCAAAACATATGAATTTGATAACATAAGAGACCAAATCACCACAATAAAGTACTTCAACTTTATGATGAAAAGATCAATCGTAGGTATTCCACGGTCCTTCAATCTCAGAAAACATATAATGAATCCAACAAAAAATAATAAAGAAAATAATAACAGTGAAGCATACGAAGATAATAAATCGCAAAACAAAGAATGCAATAATTGCCAAGCAGAAAAAAATATCTCTCAGATAAAAGAAAGCGATAAAAACCAAACAGAGGAAGAAAACTTTTCCATTAAGGAAACATCTCATAACAAAGAAAATCAAATAGTAGAAATCATCAATCATCATACAGAAGAAGAAAATGGATATTCCATAGAAAATCAAATAGAAGTATCAAAACTAGTGGAAGAACAACAAAAAACCAAGGCATTAATAGATGAATGCAATGAAATGCTCCAAGACAGTTTAAATAAGATAGCACAACTTCAAAATGGGCTAATAAATGCAAAAATATCAGAGGAAAAAACGGAAACCCAAATTACCTGTTATATCTCAAAAAGAAAATGACCGAAAAAGAAAAAAACCCAAAAAGAAAAACGGCAAAAAATGAGAAAATAAAAAGACAAAGAAGCAAAGAAAAACTTCAAAATTACTACAAATCTAGCTAAGAGTAAGGGTCTATAAAAGACTTCAATCTTACCTGGTCCTTATATATAGTTGTTATATATAGTTGTTTATTATTTTATGCCAGTATAGAACTAGGGTCCTGTAGACCTGAATTCTATCCTGTACTCTTACATATTTTAATTGTGTACTGTTTCCTATTGCTAATAATTATTGTACTTCCTTTAATGGAAATTTTTATGAAATAATTTTCAAAGACAAATTTTAATAATAATTCAACAACAAACCAACAACTTAGTACCAACAACCAGTAACTAACGAACATGTATTTACAACCAGATACCTACAACTAGTTACTAGCAACTAGTTACCTACAACTAAATACTAACAACTAGATACCAAGTACCTACAACTAAATACTAACAACATGTTACCTGTTACCAAGTACTTACAACTAGTTACTAACAACCAGATACCTACAACTTGTTACTAAAAACTAGTTACTAACAACCAAAAACAACCAAGCAACCAGTTACCTGATACCAAGTACTTACAACTAGATACCACGCACTAACTAACTCTCAAACAACCAGATACTTACAACCAGTTACCAACTACTAAGTACCATTAACCTAGCCTACACCAGCTAACTAGCTAACTAGATACCTAAGTACTAATACTTTCTACCACCTACCAATTACCTAAAACCACCTACCAAGTACATACAACCAACATCAACCAGGTACTAAGCATTAATTACCAACTACTAAGTACCTACCAAGTACTAACAACCACCTAACAAGTACTAACAACCAAAACAACCAACCAACTAGGTACCAGATACCGAGTACTCACAACCGTCAATAACCAGGTACTAAGCCCTGTCAACTAGATACCAAGTACTTACACCAACATCAACCAGATACTTACAACTAGATACCAACAACCAGTTACCAACTACTAAGTACCTACAACCAACTATGTACTTACAACCAACATCAACCAGCTACTAAGCATTACCAACCACCTACAACCTACAACTAGTTACTAACAACTAGTTACCTGATACCTACAACTAGATACTAACAACCAAAAACAAGCAACCAACTAGATACCAAGTACCTACAACTAAATACAAACAACATGTTACCTGTTACCAAGTACTTACAACTAGTTACTATAAATAGTTACTAACAACTAGTTACTAACAACCAAAAACAACCAACCAACCAGTTACCTGATACCAAGTACTTACAACTAGTTACTAACAACCAGATACCTACAAATAGTTACTTACAACTAGTTACTAACAACCAGATACCTACAACTAGTTACTAACAACTAGTTACCTGATAGCAACCAACTAGGTACCAGATACCAAGTACTAACAACTTTCGACCACCTACCAAGTACCTACAACCACCTACCAAGTACATACAGCCAACATCAACCAGGTACTAAGCATTAATTACCAACTACTAAGTACCTACCAAGTACTAACAACCACCTAACAAGTACTAACAACCAAAACAACCAACCAACTAGGTACCAGATACTGAGTACTCACAACCGTCAATAACCAGTCAACCTGTCAACTAGATACCAAGTACTTACTACCAACATCAACCAGCTACTAAGCATTACCAACCACCTACAACCTACAACTAGTTACTAACAACTATTTACCTGATACCTACAACTAGATACTAACAACCAAAAACAAGCAACCAACTAGATACCAAGTACCTACAACTAAATACTAACAACTTGTTACCTGTTACCAAGTACTTACAACTAGTTACTAACAACCAGATACCTACAACTAGTTACTAACAACTAGTTACCTGATAGCAACCAACTAGGTACCAGATACCAAGTACTAACAACCGCCAACAACCAGTTACCTACAACTAGTTGCTAACAACCAGTTACTTGCTACTAAATACCTACAACCAACTAGCTACCACCTACCAAGTACCAACAACCAATATCAACCAGGTAGTAAGCATTAATTACCAACTACCAAGTACCAACAACCAAAAACAACCAACCAACTAGGTACTAGATACCAACTACTAACAACCGACAACAACTAGCTACCACCTACCAAGTTCCAACTATCAAATACAAGATACCTAGTACTAAGCACTGTCAACTAGATACCAAACACTTACAACCAGATGACCACATGAAATTATTGGTTAAATATGAAAATAAGGATTATATTTAGTTGTTAAGTAAATTATGGTGTAAAATTAAGAAATAAAGAATAATTAGGTAAATTAAGGATAAGTAAATTAAAGTTAAAAATTTTAAATTAAAGAAAACAATGGTTTAAATTTTAAATTAAAGCTAAATGAGTAAATTAAAGTAATAATTTTTAAATAAGTAATGTAATAAGTAAATTAAACTAAGATTTTAAATTTATTATCAAAAGATTGAATAACCACCAACTTTTTTGAGAAATGTATTTTATAATGAAAATTTAAATGGAAATTTTAATGGAATAATAATAATAATAATAATAATAATAATAATAATAATAATAATAATAATAATAATAATTCAAAAGTTACCAACAATCGGTTACTAAATATTTTTAACTAAGTGCTAACAAATAAGTACTTTCAACATGATACCACGTACTAACTCTCAAACAACCAGATACTTACAACTAACTACTTACAATCAACTAAATATTCTTTATTGTATTTTATGAAATGCTTTTTAAATTAATATTTTTTTATACAGCTTCTATAATAATTTTAATTACAATCAGTAGAAAAACCTTTTCAAATTTAAGAAAAATGTTGATTTTCATCAAAAAACCACAACTCATCACCACGTGGAATTCAAAATAATTTAAATTACAATGAAAGACTAATGAATTCTAATTTACAAAACATTCTTCTTTTAATTGATAACTACTGACTTATTATTGCAATGTAAAAATCGCATTCAATAAATACTTATTGTTGATCAGTTTTATTATATATACTCTGAGTTTATCCGACAGGATGTTTTGACCCCCTAAGGGTACTGGTCGTAAGGGTATTAGTCGTAAAGGTACTAGTCGTAAGGGTATTGGTAACACTCAACCACAACCTATCCATTAACTAGCTACTAAGTAATATCAACCAGCTAACAACTAAATACCAAGTACATACAACCACCATCAACCAGGTACTAAGCATTATCAACCTACAACAATATAACAATCAGTAAACAACACTGTACCAACTACCAAATACAAGATATCAACAACTAGATACCAAGTACCAACAATCAGTTAATAGCAAAATAATAACAATTAAATACAAAATATTCTTCATCACATACACTATCTTCTTATCAAAATCGAAAAAGTCAACCAACTACTTACAACCTACAACTATGTACTAACAAATTGATCTTTAAAAGAAAATGCTCTTCGCCTGAAAATATTGGATGAAAAATTAATTGAACTCAAGGCACTTTTAAGATTTACCAATAACTAGGTAAAAATTGATTAAATTTTTGTAAAAAAAATTAAATTATTCAAAATATACCAAATAATTATTATAAAAATGTAATTAATGGACAAGAAAAAAAAATCTAGTCATTAATCATCCAGTAAATAAAAAAATATTTGATCATTCAAGTTGAATCAACTAAGATAATAAATTAATAAGATAAGATCTAATAAATAACTGATTTAGATTGAATAAATTAATTGAAATAAAATTAATTTTAATTATTTTTTTTAAAAGTAATACATGTACTCAAATTGATTGACTGATTGCTCCAAATATTCAAAAATCAGTATAAATTCATTAAAATTATCAATGTCATCAATCTACAATAAAAATAATTATCATTAAATTCCAAAAGAGACTAGAAAACTAACAAACCAGTAAATTCATTTAAATGACAATAATTGGTATATTCAAGCGCATTCTCTAATAAAATCATCTAAAAAGCATCAAATTTCCCTGAAATATCTCTATCTTTTAAGATTAGTATCTTATCGATAAGTACTTGTTAAAGATCATATATTCACCTCAAACTAATAAGATTCCTTAAAATCCCTTAAATGACTATATTTCAACCCTTAATTCATATTATTACAAATATCATCTAAAAAGCATCAAATTTCATTGAAATAACTATATCTTTAAAGATTAGTATTTTATCGATAAATATCCTTAAAAGGTTATATATTTACCTCAGACTAATAAGATTGCTTAAAATCCCTTAAATGACTATAATTCTAATTTTAATTCATATTATCACGAATATTTCCCTATAAAACATGTAAAATCATTAACCCTAAATAATTTATAAAATCTAATGATAAAACCGGTTATAATTAAATTTTTGTTAATCACTGTACTCGAAATTTAAAATAAATATAACTGACTAGGTCCCATTGAAAGATTAAATTTATCCATTCAATAAAATATATTTCTTCAAATGATCATTTTACCGATATTCAACCGATTTAATTACTAATTAAAATCAATCGTTAGATTTCTTTCAATAAAGATCAATTTTATTTAGTTGTTGTCGATGTTTTAAGTCCATATTTCTAAACTTTTGTCATTCTCCGTCTAAATAAAGATAAAAATAATTTAAAGTTGAAGTCAATCCCAATTATCTGTAAAGATTTCATTGTCAAAACCAAGTAAATCGATCATTAACCCTACTTAATAAACCATAAATCTAAATTAATATACAATGAATTAATCACAACCTAATAAAACGATATAATTTCACATTATTATTGATTCATAACTGACTAATGTATTGCAATTTCCCTTAAAACATTGATATTTTACCAACATCACCCTTAAAAAAATCATATATTCCCATCTTAACCTATCCTTCATTAAATTCAATCGACTATATCTCCTTTACAATGATATATTCCTACCTTATCCGATCTCTCATTAAATCTAACCGACTATATCTCCCTCAAAAGATCATATTTTCCCATCTTAACCGATCTCTCAGCAAATATTTCTACCCTTTTAAACATCTATCCGATTATATCCCTTAATTCTGCCCACTTGAATCCTCCTATAATTCAATTCAGTCTTAAAATCCTTAGAGAACTTCAAAAATATGACTTAATTGTTATAGAACCAGACATTCTTCCATTGAAATAATTTAGAAGCTAAATAATAAGAGTTCATTAAAAGATCAAAATTCACTAAATTTTCTACAAATATTTACCATCAAATACCTAACTGGAGATGATATATATTGTTTGATCATAATTCTTCAGCTATTCAGCCAATCATTTTCAAGCAATAACAGCAAACTAAATTTCAGTATATCCTACAATAATCAAGTAAATTTAAAGTCATTGATAAAGTTAACTGGTTTCTTAGCTTATGTTTTTTAAAGTTCATCAATGAGTAAATATTCTTAGAAAATTATTGAAAACATTATTTAGTCAAATATATTACAAAGTTATCATCAAAAATCACTTAATTATTAACCTAATTGTCAATGAAATTAATTTTTATTTAAAAACTATTCAATAAAATACAACTAATTATCAAGAAATTAATTAAATTAATCAGTCAACATGAAATTCTTAGAAAATTATTCAATATCCTCATAAAAATTTATCCTACCACTTGATTATTGTACAAACTCTAATTATTAACCTCATTAAAAATTAAAAATACATCCAATTATCAAGAAATTAATTAAATTTATCTTAGAACTAACTTTAAATTATTAAATATTCATTCAATAAACATGAAATCCACAAAAATAATAGAAATCCACAAAAATCAAAGAAATTCACAAAAATGATAAAAATTCATGAAAATGATAGAAATTCACAAAAAACGATAAAAATTCATAAAAATTGTAGCAATCCGCAAAAATAATAGAAATTCACAAAAAAACGATAAAAATTCACAAAAAAGATAGAAATTCATGAAAATAATAGAAAATTACAAAAAATGATGGAAATTCACAAAAATGTTAGAAATTTATTTGAATATTTAATAAAACCATCAACTCTAAAAATTATCAATACCTTAAACAACAAATTTGTCTAAATAATCTTTCAAATAAAAGCATTAAATACCTTTACGACTAATACCCTTGCGACATGTTGAATGTCAGTAGTACCCTTGCGAGCAATACCCATAGGGGGACAGAATATTTTGTCGGATAAACTCAGAGTATATATTAATTAACTCATTCAAATTTATCATTGAATCAGTAAAATTATCATAAATTTCGATGAAAATTCTAAAGTGGTAAGCAATATAAAATGTAAAGAGAAATATTCTTTAAACTTTGATAAAATTAACAATGAAGGTGGTAAGAATCTTCATTAAAGTGAGGAAATTATTCATTACTCGATTCAAATGGGTGAAAAGAATTGGTAGAATAATTCATTAATGGATCATTGAAGGGGCATAGATAAGATGAAGGTTGATAAGAATGGATGTATTGCAACTATTTTCTAAAAATTAACGCTTTAATAAAAAAACTTTTAAACGAAATATTTTTGGATTTGAGATTTAAAAATAGTAGAATAATTCATTAATGGATCATTGAATGGGCATAGATAAGATGAAGGTTGATAAAAATGGAAATATATTAATTGAATTTATTTAAAATTATTTCATAAAATTCATAAATTTAATAAAAAAAAATCTTAAAAGAAATATTTGTGGGGAATAATTAATCAAAATCGATGTAATATAATTGATTAAATATCGGGGTGGGGGTTATAGGCGAATAATTAATGGAAAATTGGGGGGATATTAGTGATTAAATAGTGGAAAATCGGGAGGATATAAGTGATTAATTAATGGAATATTGAGAATCGGGGGAATATTAGTTAGGAGGATATATATTTTAAACTAGTTTATTACATAACAAACCGTGTCTATTTTATTACATAGCAAGCTGTGATTGGTAATTTATTGAAAATTATTGATTAGGTCTTTTTTTTAATTTCTGAATAAGTACTTTAATACCTTAATAATTTAAATGCTTTGATTTACACTAAATAATTTCTAAATCAATTACCCTTTTCAATCAAAATAAGATCAATTATATACCTTTTTATAAAATTCAGTTAAAATTAAATACTTTACACTAAATTTAAAATATATAAATTTAATAAGTAAAGTTTTTTTAAATAAATGTAAATAAGAAATTAATTTATTACCAGTTATATACTTTTAAACTTATTGACGGAATTATGTAATAGAAATAAAAAGTAACTTAGGTCATTTTTGTTTCAAAATTATGACTAAGTACTCT
Source organism: Schmidtea polychroa (assembly GCA_959609185.1). Classification (NCBI taxonomy): domain Eukaryota; kingdom Metazoa; phylum Platyhelminthes; order Tricladida; family Dugesiidae; genus Schmidtea; species Schmidtea polychroa. The sequence continues at coordinate 31,975 of CAUHTR010003339.1, forward strand.
AATATTATAATAATAGCTTTTAATTATAAAATTTACTATTTTACACTAAATATTTCATAAAAAAAATATCATAATATGAATTATATTATTCTTTTCAATAAAAAGAAGATAAATATTCAAATAAATGTCTTATAAAATACAATTAAAATTAAATTCTTTACACTAAATTTAAAAATATAGAATTTTATAAGTAAATGTGAATAAGAAATTAATTTATTAACAGTTATAGACTTTTAAAACATAATGATGGAATTAGGTAATAGAAAGTAAATTTTGTTTTTTAAAAAGTCCTTTAATATTGTATTCTATTCATTATTAAATTTACTATTTTACACTAAAATATTTCAAAAGCAATTATCATAAAAATAAAAAAACAATAATCAACCAAAATATTTGTCTTAAAAATTAAATCAAAATTAAATTAAATACTTCACTAATTTTAAGTAAAGTTTTTTAAAATTCTCAAATAAATGTTAACAAGATATTAATTTATTATTCATTATAGACTTTTTATACTTATTATTGGTATTAAACAATAGAATGATATTGAAAATATATACAATTTAAAAATACAATTAAAATTAAAATTATATACTAGGTAAAATGTTGGTAAAATACTATTCACAGCTTGTTATGTAATAAAATAATCGCGGCTTGTTATGTAATAAACTAGTTTAAAATATATATCCTCCTCACTAATATTCCCCCGATTCTCAATATTCGATTAATTAATCACTAATATCCTCCCGATTTTCCACTAATTATTATCACTTATATCCCCCGGATTTTCCACTATTTAATCACTAATATCCCCCCAATTTTCCATTAATTATTCGCCTATAACCCCCACCCCGATATTTAATCAATTATATTACATCGATTTTGATTAATTATTCCCCACAAATATTTCTTTTAAGATTTTTTTTTATTAATTTATGAATTTTATGAAATAATTTTAAATAAATTCAATTAATATATTTCCATTTTTATCAACCTTCATCTTATCTATGCCCATTCAATGATCCATTAATGAATTATTCTACTATTTTTAAATCTCAAATCCAAAAATATTTCGTTTAAAAGTTTTTTTATTAAAGCGTTAATTTTTAGAAAATAGTTGCAATACATCCATTCTTATCAACCTTCATCTTATCTATGCCACTTCAATGATCCATTAATGAATTATTCTACCAATTATTTTCACCCATTTGAATCGAGTAATGAATAATTTCCTCACTTTAATGAAGATTCTTACCACCTTCATTGTTAATTTTATCAAAGTTTAAAGAATATTTCTCTTTTCATTTTACATTGCTTACCACTTTAGAATTTTTATCGAAAATTTATGATAATTTTACTGATTCAATGAAAATTTTGAATGAGTTTATTATATATACTCTGAGTTTATCCGACAAAATATTCTGTCCCCCTATGGGTATTGCTCACAAGGGTATTACTCACATTCAACATGTCACAAGGGTATTAGTCGTAAAGGTATTTAATGCTTTTATTTGAATGATTATTTAGGCAAATTTTTTGTTTAAGGCATTCATTGCTAATTTTTAGAGTTGATAGTTTTAGTAAATATTCAAGTAAATTTCTATTATTTTCATGAATTTCTATCATTTTTATGAATTTTTATCGTTTTTTGTGAATTTCTATTGATTTTGCGGATTTCTATCATTTTGTGAATATCTGTAATTTTTGTAGATATCTATCATTTTCGCGAATTTTTAATAATTTAATGCTAATTCTAAAATAAATTTAATTAATTTCTTGATAATTGGATGTATTTTTATTAACTTGTTTTTAAATAAAAATTATTTTCAATGACAATTAGGTTAATAATTAAGTGATAGGATAAATTTTGATGAGGATCTTGAATAATTTTCTAAGAATATTTACACATTGATGCACTTTAAAAAACATAAGCTAAGAAACCAGTTAACTTTATCAATGACTTTAAAAATACTTGATAATTATTGTAGGATATACAGAAATTTAGTTTGCTGTTATTGCTAGAAAATGATTGGTTGAATAGCTGAAGAATTATGATCAAACAATATATATCATCTCCAGTTAGGTATTTGATGGTAAATATTTGTAGGAAATAATGAGTTTATTATGTCTGTTACATAAGTCGACTTTAGCGTCAAAATGTGTTTTTAAAATATATTTAAATTTTAAAATACCGCAACGTAATATATTTTTCCCCTGCCCTTCCATGATTTTGATTGGTTAGTGGGCTCTTACTACATAGCTACTAAATTATTTCAATGGAAGAATGCCTGGTGTCTATAACAGTTTATGAAAATTCTTATTTTTGAAGTTCTCTAAGGATATTAAGAAGATTGATATATTAAAGGACTCAAGTGGGTGGAATCTTTAAGGATATTAAGGGATAGTCGGTTAGATGTTTAAAGGGGTAGAAATATTTGGTGGGAGATCGGTTAAGATGGGATATTGTTGGTTAGATTTAATGAGAGATCGGTTAAGATGGAAAATATGATCTTTTAAGGGAGATATAGTCGGTTAAATTTAATGAAGGATGGGTTAAGATGGGAATATATCATTGTAAGGGAGATGTTGGTAAAATATCAATGTTTTAAGGGAAATTGCAATACATTATTCAGTTATGAATCAATAATAATGTGAAATTATATCGTTTTATTAGGTTGTGATTAATTCATTGTATATTAATTTAGACTTATGTTTTTATTAAGTAGGGATAATGATCGATTTACTAGGTTTTGACAATGAAATCTTTACAGATAATTGGGATTGACTTCAACTTTAAATTATTTTTATCTTTATTTAGACGGAGAATGACAAAAGTTGAGAAATATGGACTTAAAACATCGGCAACAACTAAATAAAATTGATCTTTATTGAAAGAAATCTATCGATTGATTTTAATTAGTAATTAAATCGGTTGAATATCGGTAAAAATGATCATTTGAAGAAATATATTTTATTGAATGGATAAATTTAATCTTTCAATGGGACCTAGTCAGTTATATTTATTTTAAATTTCAAGTAGTGATTTAGAAATATTTACAGTGATTAACAAAAATTTAATTATAACCGGTTTTATCATTAGATTATTTTTATTGTAGATTGATGACATTGATAATTTTAATGAATTTATACTGATTTTTGAATATTTGGAGCAATCAGTCAATCAATTTGAGTACATGTATTACTTTTAAAAAAAATAATTAAAATTAATTTTATTTCAATTAATTTATTCAATCTAAATCAGTTATTTATTAGATCTTATCTTATTAATTTATTATCTTAGTTGATTCAACTTGAATGATCAAATATTTTTTTATTTACTGGATGATTAATGACTAGATTTTTTTTTCTTGTCCATTAATTACATTTTTATAATAATTATTTGGTATATTTTGAATAATTTAATTTTTTTTACAAAAATTTAATCAATTTTTACCTAGTTATTGGTAAATCTTAAAAGTGCCTGAGTTCAATTAATTTTTCATCCAATATTTTCAGGCGAAGAGCATTTTCTTTTAAAGATCAATTTGTTAGTACATAGTTGTAGGTTGTAAGTAGTTGGTTGACTTTTTCGATTTTGATAAGAAGATAGTGTATGTGATGAAGAATATTTTGTATTTAATTGTTATTATTTTGCTATTAACTGATTGTTGGTACTTGGTATCTAGTTGTTGATATCTTGTATTTGGTAGTTGGTACAGTGTTGTTTACTGATTGTTATATTGTTGTAGGTTGATAATGCTTAGTACCTGGTTGATGGTGGTTGTATGTACTTGGTATTTAGGGTTTAGCTGGTTGATATTACTTAGTAGCTAGTTAATGAATAGGTTGTGGTTGAGTGTTACCAATACCCTTACGACTAGTACCTTTACGACTAATACCCTTACGACCAGTACCCTTAGGGGGTCAAAACATCCTGTCGGATAAACTCAGAGTATATATAATAAAACTGATCAACAATAAGTATTTATTGAATGCGATTTTTACATTGCAATAATAAGTCAGTAGTTATCAATTAAAAGAAGAATGTTTTGTAAATTAGAATTCATTAGTCTTTCATTGTAATTTAAATTATTTTGAATTCCACGTGGTGATGAGTTGTGGTTTTTTGATGAAAATCAACATTTTTCTTAAATTTGAAAAGGTTTTTCTACTGATTGTAATTAAAATTATTATAGAAGCTGTATAAAAAAAATATTAATTTAAAAAGCATTTCATAAAATACAATAAAGAATATTTAGTTGATTGTAAGTAGTTAGTTGTAAGTATCTGGTTGTTTGAGAGTTAGTACGTGGTATCATGTTGAAAGTACTTATTTGTTAGCACTTAGTTAAAAATATTTAGTAACCGATTGTTGGTAACTTTTGAATTATTATTATTATTATTATTATTATTATTATTATTATTATTATTATTATTATTATTATTATTATTATTATTATTATTATTATTATTATTATTATTATTATTCCATTAAAATTTCCATTTAAATTTTCATTATAAATTACATTTCTCAAAAAAGTTGGTGGTTATTCAATCTTTTGATAATAAATTTAAAATCTTAGTTTAATTTACTTATTACATTACTTATTTAAAAATTATTACTTTAATTTACTCATTTAGCTTTAATTTAAAATTTAAACCATTGTTTTCTTTTATTTAAAATTTTTAACTTTAATTTACTTATCCTTAATTTACCTAATTATTCTTTATTTCTTAATTTTACACCATAATTTACTTAACAACTAAATATAATCCTTATTTTCATATTTAACCAATAATTTCATGTGGTCATCTGGTTGTAAGTGTTTGGTATCTAGTTGACAGTGCTTAGTACTAGGTATCTTGTATTTGATAGTTGGTACTTGGTAGGTGGTAGCTAGTTGTTGTCAGTTGTTAGTAGTTGGTATCTAGTACCTAGTTGGTTGGTTGTTTTTGGTTGTTGGTACTTGGTAGTTGGTAATTAATGCTTACTACCTGGTTGATATTGGTTGTTGGTACTTGGTAGGTGGTAGCTAGTTGGTTGTAGGTACTTAGTAGCAGGTAACTGGTTGTTAGCAACTAGTTGTAGGTAACTGGTTGTTGGCGGTTGTTAGTACTTGGTATCTGGTACCTAGTTGGTTGCTATCAGGTAACTAGTTGTTAGTAACTAGTTGTAGGTATCTGGTTGTTAGTAACTAGTTGTAAGTACTTGGTATCAGGTAACTGGTTGGTTGGTTGTTTTTGGTTGTTAGTAACTAGTTGTTAGTAACTAGTTGTAGGTATCTGGTTGTTAGTAACTAGTTGTAAGTACTTGGTAACAGGTAACATGTTGTTAGTATTTAGTTGTAGGTACTTGGTATCTAGTTGGTTGCTTGTTTTTGGTTGTTAGTATCTAGTTGTAGGTATCAGGTAACTAGTTGTTAGTAACTAGTTGTAGGTTGTAGGTGGTTGGTAATGCTTAGTAGCTGGTTGATGTTGGTTGTAAGTACATAGTTGGTTGTAGGTACTTAGTAGTTGGTAACTGGTTGTTGGTATCTAGTTGTAAATATCTGGTTGATGTTGGTTGTAAGTACTTGGTATCTAGTTGACAGGGCTTAGTACCTGGTTATTGACGGTTGTGAGTACTCGGTATCTGGTACCTAGTTGGTTGGTTGTTTTGGTTGTTAGTACTTGTTAGGTGGTTGTTAGTACTTGGTAGGTACTTAGTAGTTGGTAATTAATGCTTAGTACCTGGTTGATGTTGGTTGTATGTACTTGGTAGGTGGTTGTAGGTATTTGGTAGGTGGTAGAAAGTTGTTAGTACTTGGTATCTAGTACCTAGTTAGCTGGTTGTAGCTAGTTAATGGGTAGGTGGTTGTTGGTACTTAGAAGTTGGTAACTGGTTGTAAGTATCTGGTTGTTTGAGAGTTAGTTAGTGCGTGGTATCTAGTTGTAAGTACTTGGTATCAGGTAACTGGTTGGTTGGTTGTTTTTGGTTGTTAGTAACTAGTTGTTAGTAACTAGTTGTAGGTATCTGGTTGTTAGTAACTAGTTGTAAGTACTTGATAACAGGTAACATGTTGTTAGTATTTAGTTGTAGGTACTTGGTATCTAGTTGTTAGTATCTAGTTGTCGGTAACTAGTTGCTAGTAACTAGTTGTAGGTATCTGGTTGTAAATACATGTTCGTTAGTTACTGGTTGTTGGTACTAAGTTGTTGGTTTGTTGTTGAATTATTATTAAAATTTGTCTTTGAAAATTATTTCATAAAAATTTCCATTAAAAATTACCATTGAAAAATATTTCATAAAAATTTCCATTAAAAATTTCCATTGAAAAATATTTCATAAAAATTTCCATTAAAAATTACTTAAAAAATTATTTCATAAAAATTTCCATTAAAAATTACTTAAAAAATTATTTCATAAAAATTTCCATTAAAAATTACCATTGAAAAATATTTCATAAAAATTTTCATTAAAAAATTTCAATTCTCAAACACCTTCTATTATTTCAACTTTTTGTTAATAAATTTAAAAATCTTACTTTAATTTACTTTTATTTACTTATTTTAAAAATTATTACTTTAAATTTACTTATTTAACTTTAATTTTAATTTTTTACTTTGATTACTTAATTTTAAAATTTGGACCATTATTTACTTTAATTTAATTTTTTAGAACCATTGATTACTTTAATTGAAAAATTTGGACCATAATTTACTTTAATTTAATTTTTAGAACCATTATTTACTTTAATTTAATTTTTAGAACCATAATTTACTTTAATTTAATTTTTAGAACCATTATTTACTTTAATTTAAAAATTTGGACCATTATTTACTGTAATTTAATTTTTTAGAACCAAAATTTACTTTAGTTTAATTTTTAAGAACCATTATTTACTTTAATTTAAAAATTTGGACCATTATTTACTTTAATTTAATTTTTAGACCCATAATTTACTGTAATTCAAAAATTTGGACCATAATTTACTGTAATTTAAAAATTTGGACCAAAATTTACTTTAATTGAAAAAATTTACCACGTTTTTTAGTGTAGACCACCTATTTCTCAGGACCAAGGAGACACACCTCACTATAGTCTGATAAATCCTTGGCTTTTTTAGTGTAGACCACCTTTATGTATTGAAAATATCCTGAGACCTTAAATTACCATGCTTTTTTATTGAAGACCGTCTTTCTCTATTGAAATTCTCAGGACCAAGGAGACCCACCTGAATTGTCCTAGAAAAATCCATGCTTTTTTATTGATAGTCGGATTTTTGTATTGAAAATCCCAGGACCATCGAGACCCCCTCACTATAATCTGAAAATTCCATGCTTTTTTAATGGTAGTCGGATTTTTGTATAGAAAAAATTTTTTGTATTGAAAATCCCAGGACCATCGAGACCCCATCATTATAGTGTGATAAAAAAAAATTTGGACCAAAAATCCCTGAAAGCAAAAAATGTGAGTTGCAGCAATTGCGTAATCAAAAGTTGCAGCAAAAAAATTACGGCAGCAGAACCCCCCCCCCGGGGGGTCATTGCTGCCGTACTCTACTAACTACCTACTGATGATTTTTCCATTTATTGATTTCTCTCGGATTTCCGGATTCTTGCCTTTCGTAATTGCTTTTGGCATTTTCCAATACTGTTTCCATCACACTTTCCTTTACTATTGATTCTGTGCACGATCCCGCTTTTATTTGTCTTTTTTCTTCGCTTACTTTCTATTTGAATTATTATCCTAATTTTCATTTAAATTTAAATTTTAATTTACAGACCTCAACATATCTCCCCCCTTAAAAAATTTTTTCGTCCTCGAAATCTATGTTTTGCTGTGATTATGTATTATTATTATTATTATTGTTGTCATTATTATCACTATTATCATTATTATTATTATTATTACCCTTATTATTATTATTACTTCAAGATATATTTTTTTTTATTCAAACGTGACATTTTAATTTTTCAACTTAATTAATATATTTTAATTGCTCTATGAATTAATTAATTATTGATTTTATTGGTTTTAATTATTTTAAATTATATTTAAAGTTTATATTTAAGTAGGGTATTGTGTGGACCCGGGAACAAAGACATATGACGTCATCGATGACGTCACTAAGACATATGACGTCATTTAAAAAAAAAATTTTTAATTTTTTTTTAAAATTTTTTTATTAAAAATTTTTTTTTAAAAAATATATTACGTTGCGGTATTTTAAAAATATATTACGTTGCGGTATTTTAATATATTACGTTGCGGCATTTTAAAAAATTATTTTGACGGTTAAGTTGACAAAATAAATTTATTATTACACACAATATAGTCTATCAGACAAGATATTCTGTTCCCCCTATGGTCACACACACACACAATGTATAAAAATATTATTAATGTCCACACACGCAACAAGTTAGTGTTCTCATCGATAGCTATTGATATATTATTATTATTATTATTATTATTATTATTATTATTATTATTAATCTATATACTCCGAGTCTATCCGACAAAATATTCTGTCCCCCTATGGGTAATGGTCACAAGGGTACTACCCACACTCAATATGTCGTAAATTATTTTCAAATACAAGTTCAAAGTATTATTATTATTATTATTATTATTATTATTATTATTATTATTATTATTATTATTATTATTAATATTATTATTATTGACACTGAAATTCACAGGAAATATGATTTGATGAACGCAAAAATCAAGAGAAGACGAGCAGGTAAAACAATTAGTTAACAAATTTCAAAAATCAAGAGAAAACGAACAGGTAAAAATATTAGTTAATAAATTTTTTCTTTCTTAATGTGATTTTTATTGATTTCATTTATTATTTTCTATTTTGAAAGGATTAATGGATTTTTATTCATGTAATTTTTTTTAAGGAAACAAAAATAACACTAATAATTCCATAATTTATTCTAAATGAACTGTATAGTAGTGTTATAGAATTTGTTGAATTTAATTAGATTATTTTTTTCTCATTTAGCTTGCCATTTTGTTCCTGTGATCCAAACTTTTATTTTAACGATGAAGGGATTTGCCCAACACACATCAATTAAAAAAAGGCAGTAGTCATTAGCCAAGTAATTGCAAATCCGTATTAACTAATAGCCACTTTAATACAACATGATCCAACTAGTCAATTTGGTGGTGGTTTTGTTTTTTTGCTCTTTGCTCATTGTTGTTTGCGTTGAACTTGTCTCAAGAACTTGGCTAATATTTCATCGTTCTCCTCTTGACAACATCAATTTTGCCGTCAATTATTAAAAGGTAACGATAACAAGAACCCAATCTAACACACGCAAACAAACGATCGATGTTCTCAGTGTGAGTGTGTGCGTTTGCGTCTGTGTTTGTGTGTGCATGTGGGGTAGACTGAAGTGAAATAGATTAGTTGCAGTATTTTCTTTTTTATTACAATCATAGCCTTAGGATTCCACGTTATTTACAACCCCAGTTGAAATAAAAAAAATTATTGAAAAATTTCTTATACATTTTTTTATACATTGTTAGTAGTGTGATGATATTTGCTGTGGTTGTTGTTATTGTTCAAGATGAATAAGGTTTACAAAAATATGGATAAAATTGTGGTTAATAACAGAGTTGAGCAGTTGATGGGATATGCTTGTGTGTCTGTCTGTGTGTGTGTCTTTACGATTAAGTAGTTCACGGTACTTGTACATTAATCGGGGTTCTTTGTGTGTATCTATAAATGGGTGCACTTGCGTGTATGTGTGTGTCAATTTTCTTCAAAATTCATCCCAATGGTGAATGTATTTCAGTCTGATTGGTCAGTCATTCTACTTGTCAGGAACAACCGCAAATTTTATTATCGACCCGGGAACAAAAATTAGCCCAACACAATAACAGAATTGGTTGGTTTGAAATATTTCTAGGGAGCGCATATTGAATTTTGGACGCAATTGTGATTCGAATTTTCTGGGGCTTTAATTTTGATAAACCATTGATAAAATTTTTTATTTTATTGATTGCGGAAATCGATTTTTACGTGCAAAATATTTGTCTAATTTATTCCTAGTTGAAAGGTAATTTATTTATTTTTTATTTATTTTTTCTTTCATCATTATTACTATTATTATTAATATTATGATTTAAAAAAAATAATTTTTGTTATTAATAAACTTATTGGTTTATTTCACTTTTGAATCATATATTTTATTTATTTTTTATTTATTGATTTTCTCATTGATTTATTTTTTGAAATTTGTTTTATTGATGTGCTATAATTAATTCACTACATCCTTTTCCACAGCATGGTAAAAAGTTCAACAACTTTTTTAATCTATTCGTTAAGTCTCCTATCACACGGACCGACTCATAATATCACTTTGTTTACTCTCCATGATAAGCACTAGCGGTGTCACCAATTGTCGGTATTCCACTTTTATCTTTCCGCCTGATAAAATATCTGCGATGAACATTAATATTCCGAATATCTAGATGAATATTTAATTACCCTGTGGTTTGTTCACGTAGCCTGTACTGATAAGCATCCTATATAAGTTTCTGCTTTACCACTTCTCATTAGTTTTGTCTTACCAATCTTCAAGTAAGCCTTTTATATTTTATTTCTTTTTCATATATTTTTTTTTGATTTTTAGTAACACCATCCCTCAATTAATATGAACGTAAGTGATTACTTGTTTCTTATTTATTGTGATTTTTTACCATGCTGTCCTCAAATATTAGTAATGCGTTCCCTCATAGCAACCGAACATTTGCAATCGCTCTCCAGGGTAGCCAAACCCCGGTGATTGCAAGTGCTCGTGTTGCTTATTAAATTAACTTATTTACTTTTTAATTTTAGTTTATTAATTTGTCTATGCAACTTCCTGTACTACACTCATGTTTTGGGGCATATATTTTTGATTTTTGATTTTGTATTTATACTAAAAGCAAACCTCCAATTACACCTACTAGTATTTGCTAATGATTGCGCTTTTTATCGAGGGCGCCATGGTACGGAATTTTACATAGTATTTATTTCATTTTTTTTTCAACTCTTACTATTTTAGGCTGTCACAGAACCGAAGTTTGAGCATCTCGATGTTATGGAATGGTTATTTGACTGACATACTAACAGGTTTTTTAATTTCTTTTTCAGGGTCCCTTTACCACCGCGTCGAAAGGGATTGAAACGTACCTTTGCCTGTGTGGATACAGGCAGTAGGCTCGAAAGACGCCCGCCTTGCAATGTACGCAGGGAATGGGACTGTGGCATCCAAAGTTCCGTTCTGCTGGACTCTGATGATGAATAGAACTGTGTGAATAAATGTTCAGCATACCTTTGTTTTTAATTTATGCCAGAAAGGGTGGGGTAATTGTGTCCCTCTTCGTGATTAGTCTTTGTCCTACTAATGTGAAATTATTCCTTACTTAATAATATTTATTGGTTATAATTTTGTTCTCTCGCCCCAGTAGGTTACCCATGGCTATATAGTTACGCTAATTCATTAATTACTAATCAGCCATTTAATGTTATTTATTTCTAGTATTCATTTAAGGTAGTCATTTCTTTATTTCCAACATTTATTTGAGTTATTCGTTTTCTATTTGCTCGTCTTACTTTGTTCATTTTTATCTATTATTTATTTATTCAATTTATCACTTTGCTAATTATTTATTTATATCAATTTGTTAATTGTTTATTCATTTGATTATTTATCTGTTAATTTACTTATATTTATTTAAACTATTTTTTTTCTCGAGGACGAAAAAACACAAACAGGGTCCGTTTAAATAATTTATTTTTAGTGTAATTGATTTATCTCACCATCATCTTCCGATTCCTCTATTTCTTCTACTCTCATCCGAAACATCGCAAAATCGGCTTCGTGTTGAAACAATAAGATTTCCATACGATCCAACCGCCTTTTCAGACGGAAGTTTTCTTCCTCCAAATCTGTTATTCTGCCCTGCATGCTACGAAACTTTTGTTTTAGTTCTTGCGTATTATTTTTACACTCTTTGCATGACATCTCCGAGGCTTCTTGCATTCTCTGAAATTAAATGATAGTCATTTTTTTGTATCACTCTTTATTCGCAAAGCATCAACACCTCGCTTTGAATCCCATTAAACAAATTACACAGTTCATCCTATGGTACTTATAAAACATGCACATTGTTGATATAAATGTAATATATTTTTATACACTATTTATAGCATGGAGATCACAATTTATAGTCTTGTTTCATAATGTGAATATGATGGTGGTTGAAGGATAGTTAGTTGTCTCTCTTTTACACATACCAAGATGGTGATGATTATGAATGTTGTTGATAAGGTGAGAAAACCTGTTATTAAAATGTAAATGAGATATTCACAATAGTTGACTGTCAAATCCGAATTTGTCATCATTAGTTTATTTGAGTTAGGTTTTGTCGTCTCTTGGGTCGGTAATTGGAAAGGTGATGTGGTTGTATATGATTTTCGTTTCGATTCATTGATTGTCTTGACTTCCACGAAAACTGTTTGCCATCTGCCTGGTTCGGTTATCCATCGCTGATATTTAACTGTTAATTCCCTTGCCGTCTTTAAATCAGAAGTGTAAAGTGTAAAAAAATGATTACCGGCATCTAATATAGTCAGGGTTTTTTGTTTGTAGATAATAACAACTCTTTCATCATTTCCTGATTTTCTATATATCGTTACCGGTCCATTTCCAACACTCAGGGTTATACGATTTGACTCGTCTCTGAGATAGATAGACTGGGTCTCACTCTTAAATCGTGACCATTGGTTTCTCACTACCGTTCCATTTACGAGGCATATGTTCTCGTAGTAGTTTGCATTAACTGAATAATTTTGATTATCATAGCGGATAAATGATTTTCGCGAGTTAAGGGTGTCGACATTTAACCCTTGAAATGTGATTCGCACTTTTACCAAGTCCACTGGCTTCCAATATATATTGATTCCATTTATCTCTGGTTCTATTTCGATCAAGCTTCGCATCTCTTTTGTGTGCACTTCTATTGGAATTTACGTGTACCACTTTGACATGTTCTGTCTCAACAGCCATTGGTATTTGAAATTTGGCTTTAACTTTCGTACCGCAAATATATCTTTATCATAATTCAGTTCTACCACTGGTGTCGTATTGTCTAGTAAATTAATAATTTCTATTTGGTCTGCGATCTCGCATTTACAGCTCCATACTATATTTGTTAGAGTGGAATATATATGTATTTTCTCCATTCCCTGGATTTTGTTTACCGCATATGGCAAGTCAATCCTTTTGCCGCTCGCGACTGTTACTAACATCAGCATTGTTGCTACATATAATATCTTATTGATGTAGCTGACTGGTGTTGGATTTTTCGTGAATTTCTGTTTCAATTTTGTTTGACCCGTTACTTTATTCTGCTTGGATCTTAAGGAGTATCTAGATTCATCTTCTTCTGGCACTAATTTACATCGATTTGCATGCACAATCATTGGGTTAGCCTTTTTACTCCTGAATGGTAATAACTTCAAATTGGTTTCGGTGGTGTCGCACACTTTGTAGGGTCCTTTAAATGGTCTTTGCAATTTAGGCGATAAACCTTTGAGAGGTTCCGGTCTGTTCAGATATACTAGATCTCCAATCTTTATGCCACGAAGCCGATTTTGCGATGTTTCGGATGAGAGTAGAAGAAATAGAGGAATCGGAAGATGATGGTGAGATAAATCAATTAGACTAAAAATAAATTATTTAAACGGACCCTGTTTGTGTTTTTTCGTCCTCGAGAAAAAAAATAGTTTAAATAAATATAAGTAAATTAACAGATAAATAATCAAATGAATAAACAATTAACAAATTGATATAAATGAATAATTAGCAAAGTGATAAATTGAATAAATAAATAATAGATAAAAATGAACAAAGTAAGACGAGCAAATAGAAAACGAATAACTCAAATAAATGTTGGAAATAAAGAAATGACTACCTTAAATGAATACTAGAAATAAATAACATTAAATGGCTGATTAGTAATTAATGAATTAGCGTAACTATATAGCCATGGGTAACCTACTGGGGCGAGAGAACAAAATTATAACCAATAAATATTATTAAGTAAGGAATAATTTCACATTAGTAGGACAAAGACTAATCACGAAGAGGGACACAATTACCCCACCCTTTCTGGCATAAATTAAAAACAAAGGTATGCTGAACATTTATTCACACAGTTCTATTCATCATCAGAGTCCAGCAGAACGGAACTTTGGATGCCACAGTCCCATTCCCTGCGTACATTGCAAGGCGGGCGTCTTTCGAGCCTACTGCCTGTATCCACACAGGCAAAGGTACGTTAGCTTTACCTGTCCGATATTTTATCTCAAAATCGTATTCTTGGAGGGCAATCGACCATCGTATTAACTTACTGGCTGAATCTCTGTGTTTCATTAAACACTGTAATGGATTATGATCTGTATAAACAGTAAATTTTCTGCCCAATAAATATTGTCTAAAAGTAGTAATTCCATACACTAACGCTAACGTTTCCTTTTCAATCGTTGAGTAGTTTTTCTCGTGAGGCCTCAGTGATCGGCTTGCGTATGCTATTACGTGGTCCTTTTCACCTTCGAATTTTTGTCCCAACACCGCACCAAATGCAACGTTGCTTGCATCCGTCATTAAGATAAATTGTTTTGTAAAATCTGGACATCTTAATATAGGAGTTGTCACTAATTTCTCTTTTAATGTATTGAAAGCGTTTTGTTGCATTTGTCCCCAAATAAATTTATTGTTTTTCTTTAGTAACGTATTCAATGGCTGTGCGATATGAGAGAAATCTTTTATAAATTTTCTGTAATAGCTCGCCAAACCTAAAAATTGTCTAACCTCATCGGCATCTTTTGGTACTGGGTACTCTTCCACTTTTCTGATGTTATCTGGATTAGTTTGTAACCCTCGCCGTGATATTATATGTCCTACATAAATCACTTCTGCTTTGCCCAATTCACATTTCGATGGTTTGATTTTTAATTTTGCACTTTTGAGCCGTTTAAATACAGTTTCTACATCTTTCAGGTGTTCTTCAAAATCATTTGAAAATATTATTATATCGTCGATATATACCAATGCATGTCGAATACCACGTAACACATAATTCATTCCTCGTTGGAATGTAGCTGGGGCTCCTGTTAATCCAAATGGTAACACATTGAACTCATACAGTCCTTTGCCATCCGAGAAGCCGTCTTTCCTC